>JALPQI010003530.1:0-94498 GCA_025490895.1 Thaumatotibia leucotreta | reverse complement strand
ATTAGACTAACACCCTATTTTCCCGTGTGCTGTTTGTTCCTTCTCGATAGGGATTGGGACAGAAAAGGAACAAACTGACGAATAAATGTGAATATATAAATATATAGATAAAAAGGACTAAGCATCTGGCTAATTTAGAAAATCATAGTTGACTTTCCAAATCGTCCGGCACTTAGGGGTAAAACACCAGTCTCAATAAATGCTGGTAACTGTCTGGACCCACCAGATATTTACAACACTAAACTAAAGAACACTAATTAGAAAGCAAGAACCGACGTTGTCACCGTTCTGGTACCTGTTCTTTCTCTCTAATTGCCCAGCAGACTGTGCTGGATTGAACTAGTTCTCCCTATCCCATAATTATTAAAAAAACACTAAATAACTATAATATGTGATACTTCCAATCAAGATCATTATAGTGCTAAATATCACTAAAATAATCCAAACCAAAAACTTCACATATTGAACACAATTAATGAATGGCACTAAAGTAGAAAACAAGAATTTACAACTTTTAATAGCCTATTGATTTGTAGCCTAAACTTTACCAATATTCTAAAATATTAGCACTTGCCTGGGCACAAATCAATAACTAACTGAAATAGCTACAGTCTATTAAAATTAAAACAACTCTATGCACAAATCCAAACTTTACACTACTTTAGAATATCAAACACTAGCACTATTCTGGAGCACAAAACAACAAGTAGTAATGAAATAATTAAAATCACAAAATTTAACACAAAATTATTTAAAATAACAAAACGAAACCCCACAACTAGTTTCCCTATACCATGTCCAAAACCAGATCTCACTAGAATCACAAGATACTAGCAAAATCCATATTTCAGGACATAATACAGGTAACCTAGAATGACCTAAACCTGCACTATGAGAACTTCGTCCAACGTTCCGCAAGAAGCCAAAAACCGATCCTGAATTTCCTCGTGCATCCGCTTTTAAACTACCCCTTCCCCACTAACCTATTCACACCTCCTTGCATACCATTGGTATTTTGAAAACCCATACTGAATTTCATAACTCCGTGTAAACTTTATAAAGATTAAATCTTCTTTCTTAATTAACATAAAGTCCAATTTGACCTAATCAAGGGGTGTGAATACGTCTAGTTATAAACGCCTATTGGGCTTGACTCCATAGTTTGTATCATAAACATTTTAGTTTTTTTTTTATATGAATGCAAATTCGTAGGTCCGCCCTTTTTTAATACTTTATAATATGGTTCAATTTTGTAACGAATATTTTCGCGTGCGGCATTCTTTTTAAGTATCACGTCACATTCAAGAAACCAAACTGATTTTAAGTCAATAATTTATACGGTACAAGCTCTATGACATTGAAATAAGGTTCAAATTATTCTATTAATTAAGTGTCTTAGTAAATTGGTTTATTATAAATGACTAAGCTCTCCGAGAATTCATCTACGATTTCAAACGACAAAGCGTACTTGTGTTATGAGAAAGATTTTAGTTATTACATTTGTCATCTGACACTAGTGTGGATTTAACCGACTTTAAAAAAGATTACTATTATGTTTCATATACTGCTAACATGGAAAGGGGGGGCCTTTGACATGTTACAATCGCCTCCCAAAATTTGCTGTAGCTTAAATATATAAATCATATATTTGCGAAAGTAAATTTTCGAAATAGGCAAAAGAAATAAATAATCAAAATAATCAATCAAACTAAAGAAACAAACGTTATTAAAATAATCGGTTAAATACTAATAAGAACCTTTTTAACATTCTTCCCTTCTGTGTTAGCCTTTTTTTTTTTTTTTGTTTCGGCTGTGTGTGGTGTGTGTTTAAACCAAACTGAAGAATGAACATTTCTGAAAGAATAAGTTTAGAAGTTCAGTCATGTTAGAAATAAACAATCAAAAACGCAACCAGTCAACCTTGCCTCAAAAAGAAAATAGAAGTTGTGCTAGTCTTCTACCGATCCGAGTGATACATACGAGAGCTTCCGACTTGTATCGACTAGGTTAGCATCCAATTCGCGCCTGCCGACCAAGAAAGGATTCAAACGTATCCCTAATTAAGACAAGACTGAACCTTTTTGCCAAGGAGTATAGGATACCACTCGAGGAGTTACAATCTTTGAAAGATTTAATTCTAACATCGTAACACACAACTTAAATCTTCAAAAAGCCTTTCCTAGTCTGGGGCATGTATATCATTAACGGGACGTTAATACAAAAGATTAAGCATTGCTTAACCCTGAGCTTCTACAACGAAGCACCAAAATGAAGTATCTAAGTTAAGTATTCGTTATAAAATAAAACGAGAAAATAGTACTGACCAATGAAAAAGCACAAATAATCTTTAAATAGATTCGAAATGAGTGAAGTATTACTTGCCGTTATGAAGTATTTTTCTAAACTCTCTTCGCATTATGCTTTTCCATATGATGAAAGTACTATGACGTCCCATTAATGACGGGTGTGTGAGATTCTATACCGATGTTGTGTGTAGTGTGGAGATAATATGGCGGCAGCTATAAATCTGCAAATGTGCTCTATTTTTTTTTCGAGCCTAACCTAACTCCAAACAACCGTATTACCTCACTTGTGTAGTGTAGTGTTCCAGTCAGAATATTAAAAAAATATGTATTATTAATGTTATTTCCTCAGGGCCCTTTATAAAAAAACATGCATTACTAATATACACTAACTTGTAGTGTAACATTCGTCACATTTATTCGTCTTCATTTTTCTTTTTCACACATCCCTGAATGTCTAACAATAATTTTTGCTAAAAATAAATAAGAGCGACAAAAATAATTAAATAACGCGTCAATTTTACGAAAGAAATTTACTGTTAGCAAACATACGATCAATGCATTTAAGTAGGTAATGTTGCAATTTTGTTTCATCCAGATAATATTGAAAAATACTTAAATATATACAAAGTGCAAATAATTTGTCTTTTTGTGATGAAAAAAGATAATACATTACGGGTTCAAAGACTACACACAAAAAAATTATGGAAAGCTCAGTAAATTAATAATAAACACTCAAAATCTTCAAAGTACAGAAATCCACAAAAGTAATTTATTTAGTTCATGTAATATCAATCTAAAAATTATAATGTACAATTTATGTTATTTAAAACAAAGCTAACTTGAATTAACCCATTGTTGTAAATTACTTTGAACGTAATCATTATTTTGAATTCAATTTATTTTACGTATTAATTATTGAACATTACATATGAAATTCCACCGAATTAACAAAAAATTTTTTTTTGTAAAAGTCAAAATTGTGACTAGCCGAACGCAAAAATATCCAGCACTGGACTGAGATAGGCTGATGATGTGAAACGCAAAAATAAACCTTACAGACCGGAAGTGAACAATATCACTGTTATTTTTTTCTAATATTTAAAACTATAAATAGCGAATGATTAAATTAAAGTAGGTATTCGTTTTAACGCGTGTTAAATTTAAAAGTACTTTCGTAATACACTATGAAAGTTTGATATTATTCTGTAGATAAATTATTGGTTGAATAATATTTAAATAACAATTGAAACAACTCTTTGACGAACAAATTTACGTATGTTTTTTTTTTGTATTAATACTTAAGTATCTTTTAAATGAGTAAGAAAATAATTACGTCGTTTGCTTAAAATATTCGTTTCGAAACTGCAAAGCAATAATGGAATCGTTTAACTATCCGTTGGTATATCAATACTATACTGAAAATGTACGCATACATACATAATTTATGGTGGTATATTACAACAAGTAACCTTGCGAGTCCCGTAAAAACATTAGAATTAATTGTATAAAACTAACGTACGTACTAAACGAATCCCGTAATAGTAGTATTAATGATTATTTTTCAATTCATAATGGATTAGGTATATTAGTCTACCTATGATAGGTATCAACCTTTTTAGAAACTGTAAAAAAACAAAGTCCTACTTGTACAGTATATTTTACAAGTTAACAAAATGGCAAGCTTGAATATTTCGTTACACTGAAGGTACCAATACCGTACCAATAAAAGCAATCATGTATTTACCTAATTTATCATTATTGTAAATTACTCGATGAGTGAAATGTCAGTACGTTCTAGCAAATAAATATAAACCTACGCGTATCACTTCAGGTAAATATAGGTACACTGTGTATATTGTAATAAATTTACTAATTTAAAATAATACAAGAATGTTTTTCTCAAAACTACAACGTTGTTCTATTTTTGTTAACTTACTTGGAACAGTGTATTAAACCACTCATGATTTGTGTTAACAATTACTTTCAAATTAAGCAATCAAAGAATGAAAGTATACTATTATAGTAATATTGTTCAATATAACTGAACAACGTTTAACGCACTATTTGTAAACCCGTTTTTTCGCATAAGTAAGTTTAAGTAAAAAATAAAGCACTCAAATGACAATTGCAAACTTTGCTGTTATGTTTGCCTTAAATCTATCGTTGTATTAATATTGATAATGCAAAGTTTCATAAAAAGTAATACCAAAACAAATTGTGCGACATATTAAAAGATTAAACTGACCTACATAATCATAAAAACTAAACTGCATAATGCTGGGTACAGTTGTTGTAAAATGAGAAATGTAAAATTAAAACGTATAAATGTAATATTTAAATGTGCATGTTAATTACTTTAATGTATTCGCTTGTAATTTGTAACTGGCTACTTATATCAAATAAAATGCAATGAAAAATACGTTAACTTAATCTACAGTAGCCGTAGGGAATAATACCTACTTGACCAACACTCCACTTTAGTAAAACAAATACCTAATGTAATACCGCAATACGCTACTTCCTATAATCCAATGCCAAATATGTAAAACAAAAACAAAATATTTTAGAATTCAAATTCCTAATAAGAGTATACCTACCATAAATAACAAAAAGTTAAACATTAAATAATTCTTGGAGCGATACCATATTTACAAAAGCACACTTATGCTACGTTCAAGTGGTTAGGCGTAACACTTTTTTGTACAATGAGCGAATGATTTGAACGACTAAGAACAATAAGAGACCCGAAATAAGTCAAGTGGTCGTCGCGACAAGTTTTTGTAAACAATCTAACCGTACCCGATATCACGATAACTTCAAGTTTGAAAGTTCAAATCTATTTTTAGTTTCAAATAATTCGAATAAGTGAAAATTTATATCCGAATCGTATAAAACCTATATTCAATGATAGACTATTTTCAAAATTACTATTTACGCCTCCCCGTCTATAAAACTTTAATTATTTTAGAAAACTACCAACAAATTGAGTAAAGTAATATATTACGCCTCCCCGTGTATAAAATTTTAATTATTTTAAGTAAATGCAAAAAGGTAACACTATATTATTTTAAAAATATATAAAAATAATAATTAATGGCGTAAAACAGATGTAAAAACTATGACTAACTTGGCATTGAATGTACACCTACTGACGAATTTATTTTCGGAATAAATATGAAACGTTATTTAAGTAATGAACTCAAAACTCCATACCTAAATATGCTATCCATCTACACGGCAACAATTGTGTTGTTATAATCGACCGTCTAAACAAATCGACTATAACAACATTTTGATCCAAAACAAGATATGCAACTCAAAATTAAAATATAAATGGCACAAATTAAACCTAAAACAACAAAACGTAACTTTTAGATCAATGAAGTCAGGTGAAACATAATTAACATAACAAAAATAATATTGAGGTAACAATAGACGTATCAAACAAAAATTAATAATTATTAAAATAATATAAACTAAATTTTTCACTATAAATATCCTGTGGAAACGGCACCAATTGAAACACACCCCCCTTTTATATTACTAGCCCCCCCTATAAATATACGCTCTAACACCTAACCTACGTCACCTGAACACTAAAAATAAAATTTGAAAATTCTAATAAGAAAATCTAGAATTCTAATTACCTACTTCTAATACTGCTTTATGAATTAATAATAAATAATCAAATAAACCGGAATAAATAAAGTTACTATCTTGAATTGGATCAGTAATTTGGCCAAATGATCGCTAATGTGTATTTAGAAACCCTTCGTTGTGCCCGTTGTCAGTAACCGAAATCCTTTTCGCATATAGGTAAGAGTTGAGTATCTTAAGACGAATATTTAATCTAAGTGTACGAAATCCTTTAAAATAAGAAATAATATGTCAGAATATAGGTAAGGTAAAAATCAGATGTAATTTATGTCAAAGTTAGTTTGTCAGAAGTAAGAACGTTGTAAATTATGTAAAAATAGTCCAATAACATGTCACAATATAAACAAAGAAGTTAAATTAAATTTATAATGAAAATATTTTTATTTGGGGGTTAGAGATACTGCCCCGCCCCGCAGCATCCGTATCCATCTTCCAGTTGCAAGGTCAGGATTCCGCCCCCGTGCTGAAGGCACTAAAGTTCTGAAGGAACTTAATAATGACATGACCTTTTAGTCCTTCCTGTCATTATTTTGTGACATTTCTTGTCTTGTATGAGAGGATTTGCAAAGGGACATTTAACATAACAAAATACTGGTAGGAGCAGAAGTATTAGATCCACTCTAGTTATCCAGAATTCTGCAATTTTTGCAATACATTTCTTGTATTGGTTTCAATGAAATAATATTATCCAAACTGTAGGTGTAGCAATTTTGTATCATACTTTCAGACCAAAATAAACTACGATCTTACTGCGATCTAGCCTGGGTAAATTACTCATTGAAAATTACATACCGTTACTAGTATGATTTGTGATAGTAGGTATGACCTTGTATTCTTAAGGTCGTGTTGGAAAATTACAGAACCAAAGAAAACAGAATGAAGTCTTAGTACTCACTGCTAAGAGACGGGCAAACAAATATTTTCTTTTCATTTTTCAAAAACAAAGTGCTTCTAACGCTACGACATATTGTGAGCTATTTATTTTAGTTTTCTCACAATATTTAATACTACCAGTAGAATAGCAAGGAGCAAAATATAAATTGTCAAATAGTATGTCAGGTTTGTCTATTTGTGTCATAAATAAATATATGTAATAAAATCCTAACTTGTCCCTAAACCCACCCTACATCCTAGCTAATTGTACATTAAAATGTAACCCATAAACCCATAATTAATTTACGTAAACAAATTAAAAAGCCATATAATTATGTACCGGAACCTAGCTAACTAATGAAAATATGTAATGGCTCATACATCTCAAAAATTAGAAAATCAATTGAATCCTACAAAACCTACGCCTATAATATTCCTAGCCCTAACAGCTACACTATCCAACTATTCTACCGAAATATTCGCAAACTAGCACCCCGTGGTGCACATTTAATTTACACGCGTAATTTCCCGATGTGCAATGGGAAATTCTAGGCTAAAGCTATCTACTTCGGATGGGAAAACTCCATTAGACTAACACCCTATTTTCCCGTGTGCTGTTTGTTCCTTCTCGATAGGGATTGGGACAGATTATTAAAAAAACACTAAATAACTATAATATGTGATACTTCCAATCAAGATCATTATAGTGCTAAATATCACTAAAATAATCCAAACCAAAAACTTCACATATTGAACACAATTAATGAATGGCACTAAAGTAGAAAACAAGAATTTACAACTTTTAATAGCCTATTGATTTGTAGCCTAAACTTTACCAATATTCTAAAATATTAGCACTTGCCTGGGCACAAATCAATAACTAACTGAAATAGCTACAGTCTATTAAAATTAAAACAACTCTATGCACAAATCCAAACTTTACACTACTTTAGAATATCAAACACTAGCACTATTCTGGAGCACAAAACAACAAGTAGTAATGAAATAATTAAAATCACAAAATTTAACACAAAATTATTTAAAATAACAAAACGAAACCCCACAACTAGTTTCCCTATACCATGTCCAAAACCAGATCTCACTAGAATCACAAGATACTAGCAAAATCCATATTTCAGGACATAATACAGGTAACCTAGAATGACCTAAACCTGCACTATGAGAACTTCGTCCAACGTTCCGCAAGAAGCCAAAAACCGATCCTGAATTTCCTCGTGCATCCGCTTTTAAACTACCCCTTCCCCACTAACCTATTCACACCTCCTTGCATACCATTGGTATTTTGAAAACCCATACTGAATTTCATAACTCCGTGTAAACTTTATAAAGATTAAATCTTCTTTCTTAATTAACATAAAGTCCAATTTGACCTAATCAAGGGGTGTGAATACGTCTAGTTATAAACGCCTATTGGGCTTGACTCCATAGTTTGTATCATAAACATTTTAGTTTTTTTTTTATATGAATGCAAATTCGTAGGTCCGCCCTTTTTTAATACTTTATAATATGGTTCAATTTTGTAACGAATATTTTCGCGTGCGGCATTCTTTTTAAGTATCACGTCACATTCAAGAAACCAAACTGATTTTAAGTCAATAATTTATACGGTACAAGCTCTATGACATTGAAATAAGGTTCAAATTATTCTATTAATTAAGTGTCTTAGTAAATTGGTTTATTATAAATGACTAAGCTCTCCGAGAATTCATCTACGATTTCAAACGACAAAGCGTACTTGTGTTATGAGAAAGATTTTAGTTATTACATTTGTCATCTGACACTAGTGTGGATTTAACCGACTTTAAAAAAGATTACTATTATGTTTCATATACTGCTAACATGGAAAGGGGGGCCTTTGACATGTTACAATCGCCTCCCAAAATTTGCTGTAGCTTAAATATATAAATCATATATTTGCGAAAGTAAATTTTCGAAATAGGCAAAAGAAATAAATAATCAAAATAATCAATCAAACTAAAGAAACAAACGTTATTAAAATAATCGGTTAAATACTAATAAGAACCTTTTTAACATTCTTCCCTTCTGTGTTAGCCTTTTTTTTTTTTTTGTTTCGGCTGTGTGTGGTGTGTGTTTAAACCAAACTGAAGAATGAACATTTCTGAAAGAATAAGTTTAGAAGTTCAGTCATGTTAGAAATAAACAATCAAAAACGCAACCAGTCAACCTTGCCTCAAAAAGAAAATAGAAGTTGTGCTAGTCTTCTACCGATCCGAGTGATACATACGAGAGCTTCCGACTTGTATCGACTAGGTTAGCATCCAATTCGCGCCTGCCGACCAAGAAAGGATTCAAACGTATCCCTAATTAAGACAAGACTGAACCTTTTTGCCAAGGAGTATAGGATACCACTCGAGGAGTTACAATCTTTGAAAGATTTAATTCTAACATCGTAACACACAACTTAAATCTTCAAAAAGCCTTTCCTAGTCTGGGGCATGTATATCATTAACGGGACGTTAATACAAAAGATTAAGCATTGCTTAACCCTGAGCTTCTACAACGAAGCACCAAAATGAAGTATCTAAGTTAAGTATTCGTTATAAAATAAAACGAGAAAATAGTACTGACCAATGAAAAAGCACAAATAATCTTTAAATAGATTCGAAATGAGTGAAGTATTACTTGCCGTTATGAAGTATTTTTCTAAACTCTCTTCGCATTATGCTTTTCCATATGATGAAAGTACTATGACGTCCCATTAATGACGGGTGTGTGAGATTCTATACCGATGTTGTGTGTAGTGTGGAGATAATATGGCGGCAGCTATAAATCTGCAAATGTGCTCTATTTTTTTTTCGAGCCTAACCTAACTCCAAACAACCGTATTACCTCACTTGTGTAGTGTAGTGTTCCAGTCAGAATATTAAAAAAATATGTATTATTAATGTTATTTCCTCAGGGCCCTTTATAAAAAAACATGCATTACTAATATACACTAACTTGTAGTGTAACATTCGTCACATTTATTCGTCTTCATTTTTCTTTTTCACACATCCCTGAATGTCTAACAATAATTTTTGCTAAAAATAAATAAGAGCGACAAAAATAATTAAATAACGCGTCAATTTTACGAAAGAAATTTACTGTTAGCAAACATACGATCAATGCATTTAAGTAGGTAATGTTGCAATTTTGTTTCATCCAGATAATATTGAAAAATACTTAAATATATACAAAGTGCAAATAATTTGTCTTTTTGTGATGAAAAAAGATAATACATTACGGGTTCAAAGACTACACACAAAAAAATTATGGAAAGCTCAGTAAATTAATAATAAACACTCAAAATCTTCAAAGTACAGAAATCCACAAAAGTAATTTATTTAGTTCATGTAATATCAATCTAAAAATTATAATGTACAATTTATGTTATTTAAAACAAAGCTAACTTGAATTAACCCATTGTTGTAAATTACTTTGAACGTAATCATTATTTTGAATTCAATTTATTTTACGTATTAATTATTGAACATTACATATGAAATTCCACCGAATTAACAAAAAATTTTTTTTTGTAAAAGTCAAAATTGTGACTAGCCGAACGCAAAAATATCCAGCACTGGACTGAGATAGGCTGATGATGTGAAACGCAAAAATAAACCTTACAGACCGGAAGTGAACAATATCACTGTTATTTTTTTCTAATATTTAAAACTATAAATAGCGAATGATTAAATTAAAGTAGGTATTCGTTTTAACGCGTGTTAAATTTAAAAGTACTTTCGTAATACACTATGAAAGTTTGATATTATTCTGTAGATAAATTATTGGTTGAATAATATTTAAATAACAATTGAAACAACTCTTTGACGAACAAATTTACGTATGTTTTTTTTTTGTATTAATACTTAAGTATCTTTTAAATGAGTAAGAAAATAATTACGTCGTTTGCTTAAAATATTCGTTTCGAAACTGCAAAGCAATAATGGAATCGTTTAACTATCCGTTGGTATATCAATACTATACTGAAAATGTACGCATACATACATAATTTATGGTGGTATATTACAACAAGTAACCTTGCGAGTCCCGTAAAAACATTAGAATTAATTGTATAAAACTAACGTACGTACTAAACGAATCCCGTAATAGTAGTATTAATGATTATTTTTCAATTCATAATGGATTAGGTATATTAGTCTACCTATGATAGGTATCAACCTTTTTAGAAACTGTAAAAAAACAAAGTCCTACTTGTACAGTATATTTTACAAGTTAACAAAATGGCAAGCTTGAATATTTCGTTACACTGAAGGTACCAATACCGTACCAATAAAAGCAATCATGTATTTACCTAATTTATCATTATTGTAAATTACTCGATGAGTGAAATGTCAGTACGTTCTAGCAAATAAATATAAACCTACGCGTATCACTTCAGGTAAATATAGGTACACTGTGTATATTGTAATAAATTTACTAATTTAAAATAATACAAGAATGTTTTTCTCAAAACTACAACGTTGTTCTATTTTTGTTAACTTACTTGGAACAGTGTATTAAACCACTCATGATTTGTGTTAACAATTACTTTCAAATTAAGCAATCAAAGAATGAAAGTATACTATTATAGTAATATTGTTCAATATAACTGAACAACGTTTAACGCACTATTTGTAAACCCGTTTTTTCGCATAAGTAAGTTTAAGTAAAAAATAAAGCACTCAAATGACAATTGCAAACTTTGCTGTTATGTTTGCCTTAAATCTATCGTTGTATTAATATTGATAATGCAAAGTTTCATAAAAAGTAATACCAAAACAAATTGTGCGACATATTAAAAGATTAAACTGACCTACATAATCATAAAAACTAAACTGCATAATGCTGGGTACAGTTGTTGTAAAATGAGAAATGTAAAATTAAAACGTATAAATGTAATATTTAAATGTGCATGTTAATTACTTTAATGTATTCGCTTGTAATTTGTAACTGGCTACTTATATCAAATAAAATGCAATGAAAAATACGTTAACTTAATCTACAGTAGCCGTAGGGAATAATACCTACTTGACCAACACTCCACTTTAGTAAAACAAATACCTAATGTAATACCGCAATACGCTACTTCCTATAATCCAATGCCAAATATGTAAAACAAAAACAAAATATTTTAGAATTCAAATTCCTAATAAGAGTATACCTACCATAAATAACAAAAAGTTAAACATTAAATAATTCTTGGAGCGATACCATATTTACAAAAGCACACTTATGCTACGTTCAAGTGGTTAGGCGTAACACTTTTTTGTACAATGAGCGAATGATTTGAACGACTAAGAACAATAAGAGACCCGAAATAAGTCAAGTGGTCGTCGCGACAAGTTTTTGTAAACAATCTAACCGTACCCGATATCACGATAACTTCAAGTTTGAAAGTTCAAATCTATTTTTAGTTTCAAATAATTCGAATAAGTGAAAATTTATATCCGAATCGTATAAAACCTATATTCAATGATAGACTATTTTCAAAATTACTATTTACGCCTCCCCGTCTATAAAACTTTAATTATTTTAGAAAACTACCAACAAATTGAGTAAAGTAATATATTACGCCTCCCCGTGTATAAAATTTTAATTATTTTAAGTAAATGCAAAAAGGTAACACTATATTATTTTAAAAATATATAAAAATAATAATTAATGGCGTAAAACAGATGTAAAAACTATGACTAACTTGGCATTGAATGTACACCTACTGACGAATTTATTTTCGGAATAAATATGAAACGTTATTTAAGTAATGAACTCAAAACTCCATACCTAAATATGCTATCCATCTACACGGCAACAATTGTGTTGTTATAATCGACCGTCTAAACAAATCGACTATAACAACATTTTGATCCAAAACAAGATATGCAACTCAAAATTAAAATATAAATGGCACAAATTAAACCTAAAACAACAAAACGTAACTTTTAGATCAATGAAGTCAGGTGAAACATAATTAACATAACAAAAATAATATCGAGGTAACAATAGACGTATCAAACAAAAATTAATAATTATTAAAATAATATAAACTAAATTTTTCACTATAAATATCCTGTGGAAACGGCACCAATTGAAACACACCCCCCTTTTATATTACTAGCCCCCCCTATAAATATACGCTCTAACACCTAACCTACGTCACCTGAACACTAAAAATAAAATTTGAAAATTCTAATAAGAAAATCTAGAATTCTAATTACCTACTTCTAATACTGCTTTATGAATTAATAATAAATAATCAAATAAACCGGAATAAATAAAGTTACTATCTTGAATTGGATCAGTAATTTGGCCAAATGATCGCTAATGTGTATTTAGAAACCCTTCGTTGTGCCCGTTGTCAGTAACCGAAATCCTTTTCGCATATAGGTAAGAGTTGAGTATCTTAAGACGAATATTTAATCTAAGTGTACGAAATCCTTTAAAATAAGAAATAATATGTCAGAATATAGGTAAGGTAAAAATCAGATGTAATTTATGTCAAAGTTAGTTTGTCAGAAGTAAGAACGTTGTAAATTATGTAAAAATAGTCCAATAACATGTCACAATATAAACAAAGAAGTTAAATTAAATTTATAATGAAAATATTTTTATTTGGGGGTTAGAGATACTGCCCCGCCCCGCAGCATCCGTATCCATCTTCCAGTTGCAAGGTCAGGATTCCGCCCCCGTGCTGAAGGCACTAAAGTTCTGAAGGAACTTAATAATGACATGACCTTTTAGTCCTTCCTGTCATTATTTTGTGACATTTCTTGTCTTGTATGAGAGGATTTGCAAAGGGACATTTAACATAACAAAATACTGGTAGGAGCAGAAGTATTAGATCCACTCTAGTTATCCAGAATTCTGCAATTTTTGCAATACATTTCTTGTATTGGTTTCAATGAAATAATATTATCCAAACTGTAGGTGTAGCAATTTTGTATCATACTTTCAGACCAAAATAAACTACGATCTTACTGCGATCTAGCCTGGGTAAATTACTCATTGAAAATTACATACCGTTACTAGTATGATTTGTGATAGTAGGTATGACCTTGTATTCTTAAGGTCGTGTTGGAAAATTACAGAACCAAAGAAAACAGAATGAAGTCTTAGTACTCACTGCTAAGAGACGGGCAAACAAATATTTTCTTTTCATTTTTCAAAAACAAAGTGCTTCTAACGCTACGACATATTGTGAGCTATTTATTTTAGTTTTCTCACAATATTTAATACTACCAGTAGAATAGCAAGGAGCAAAATATAAATTGTCAAATAGTATGTCAGGTTTGTCTATTTGTGTCATAAATAAATATATGTAATAAAATCCTAACTTGTCCCTAAACCCACCCTACATCCTAGCTAATTGTACATTAAAATGTAACCCATAAACCCATAATTAATTTACGTAAACAAATTAAAAAGCCATATAATTATGTACCGGAACCTAGCTAACTAATGAAAATATGTAATGGCTCATACATCTCAAAAATTAGAAAATCAATTGAATCCTACAAAACCTACGCCTATAATATTCCTAGCCCTAACAGCTACACTATCCAACTATTCTACCGAAATATTCGCAAACTAGCACCCCGTGGTGCACATTTAATTTACACGCGTAATTTCCCGATGTGCAATGGGAAATTCTAGGCTAAAGCTATCTACTTCGGATGGGAAAACTCCATTAGACTAACACCCTATTTTCCCGTGTGCTGTTTGTTCCTTCTCGATAGGGATTGGGACAGAAAAGGAACAAACTGACGAATAAATGTGAATATATAAATATATAGATAAAAAGGACTAAGCATCTGGCTAATTTAGAAAATCATAGTTGACTTTCCAAATCGTCCGGCACTTAGGGGTAAAACACCAGTCTCAATAAATGCTGGTAACTGTCTGGACCCACCAGATATTTACAACACTAAACTAAAGAACACTAATTAGAAAGCAAGAACCGACGTTGTCACCGTTCTGGTACCTGTTCTTTCTCTCTAATTGCCCAGCAGACTGTGCTGGATTGAACTAGTTCTCCCTATCCCATAATTATTAAAAAAACACTAAATAACTATAATATGTGATACTTCCAATCAAGATCATTATAGTGCTAAATATCACTAAAATAATCCAAACCAAAAACTTCACATATTGAACACAATTAATGAATGGCACTAAAGTAGAAAACAAGAATTTACAACTTTTAATAGCCTATTGATTTGTAGCCTAAACTTTACCAATATTCTAAAATATTAGCACTTGCCTGGGCACAAATCAATAACTAACTGAAATAGCTACAGTCTATTAAAATTAAAACAACTCTATGCACAAATCCAAACTTTACACTACTTTAGAATATCAAACACTAGCACTATTCTGGAGCACAAAACAACAAGTAGTAATGAAATAATTAAAATCACAAAATTTAACACAAAATTATTTAAAATAACAAAACGAAACCCCACAACTAGTTTCCCTATACCATGTCCAAAACCAGATCTCACTAGAATCACAAGATACTAGCAAAATCCATATTTCAGGACATAATACAGGTAACCTAGAATGACCTAAACCTGCACTATGAGAACTTCGTCCAACGTTCCGCAAGAAGCCAAAAACCGATCCTGAATTTCCTCGTGCATCCGCTTTTAAACTACCCCTTCCCCACTAACCTATTCACACCTCCTTGCATACCATTGGTATTTTGAAAACCCATACTGAATTTCATAACTCCGTGTAAACTTTATAAAGATTAAATCTTCTTTCTTAATTAACATAAAGTCCAATTTGACCTAATCAAGGGGTGTGAATACGTCTAGTTATAAACGCCTATTGGGCTTGACTCCATAGTTTGTATCATAAACATTTTAGTTTTTTTTTTATATGAATGCAAATTCGTAGGTCCGCCCTTTTTTAATACTTTATAATATGGTTCAATTTTGTAACG
Organism: Thaumatotibia leucotreta; assembly: GCA_025490895.1. NCBI lineage: Eukaryota > Metazoa > Arthropoda > Insecta > Lepidoptera > Tortricidae > Thaumatotibia > Thaumatotibia leucotreta. The sequence continues at coordinate 78,697 of JALPQI010003530.1, read as the reverse complement.
AATATTTTCGCGTGCGGCATTCTTTTTAAGTATCACGTCACATTCAAGAAACCAAACTGATTTTAAGTCAATAATTTATACGGTACAAGCTCTATGACATTGAAATAAGGTTCAAATTATTCTATTAATTAAGTGTCTTAGTAAATTGGTTTATTATAAATGACTAAGCTCTCCGAGAATTCATCTACGATTTCAAACGACAAAGCGTACTTGTGTTATGAGAAAGATTTTAGTTATTACATTTGTCATCTGACACTAGTGTGGATTTAACCGACTTTAAAAAAGATTACTATTATGTTTCATATACTGCTAACATGGAAAGGGGGGGCCTTTGACATGTTACAAGTTGTATGTCCAATAAAAGATCAACGGACTCAGAGCCTTGGCTACTGTCCAAGCCTTAATGGCCTGATTCTATTGAATTCGTTTTGGCTTTGAAAATCATGAACTTCAGAATGTCTGATAGAGTTTTTTTTTGGGATAGATAAAAAAACCGTAGTGTTTCAAACATTCTCATGAAGAATGAAGATACAGTAGTGACACTACTGACTTTCCACCTTAGTCGACAATTGAACGGTGGCCATCTATAGGTAGGTATAGGTGAAAAACTTAAGAAAGTCACCTGTTGTACGTGTGAGTGATGTATTCGAATAGAGAACACATATTTGAAATTAGTAACACAAACAAAACAAATGCCTATTCGAACACGTCACTCACACATACAACAGGTGACTTTATTAAGTTTTTCACCTATATCGGCACGAGAGTTGAGGTGAATGATTACACACGCATCCAAATGAAGTACTAATTGCAAAAAATGTAGTGAATGAATGAATGACTTGCGTCAAGATATTGAAGCAAATCCCTTGAACAAACTTTTTGGTCAATTTTACAGTTTCAATTGGGTTTGCTGTCAGTATGAAAAAAGAAATCTATTTTCAAATTCTCCGTGTGTTTACATGACATGTTGATGTGTGCGTGGCCTCAACTCTCGTGCCGATACCTATACCATGCTTTATCCTACAAAGTATGTATGAGGATTTATAAGGGTCTCCCCAAATCTATCGACGTGAATTCGGATAAAATCCATTTAGGCAGGGCTTAAATTTCAATATATTTTGGCATAGAGTCGAGTCGCCGTTGAGGTGTTATAATGCGCGTAACCTTATTTATTTCTATGAATTAAATGTCAAAGCGCCCTTATAGTAAGCGACAAAATAATTCGAGTGAAAGTGACAGATGCTCGAAATTTATATTATATTTTTTTCTATAAGTTTATCGTAAGCAAAGAAACTACCACAACCTGGAATCCCAGGTTCTCGCCCACAAAGTCAATGAACTTTAACCGATTACCATAAACCGATTACATTATATTAATATAATATTTAATCCATTCACTGTCATCGACGCACAAAGTACCTATGTACGTCAATACTATAAATAAAGGTGGGAGTGACAGCGAATATATACTTTATTTATTTATTTAATAACAACTTAAACCTACCATCTACGTTAATTAACATACAGAAACTGTTTATAGCAAGCAAGGAATACTATAATTTCGTATGTTCTGAGGTAGGGACACTAGGGGCACTAATGAGACTATGTCAGGATCAAATATACAGGGTGGCCCATTCAAATCGGTCAGTATGGGAAAGTCTGAAACTATAAGACATACGAAGATTTGTTCTTAGGAACCATGTCACCGATTTTGATAAAAAGAAAAACTGCGTTGCTAAATATGACAAAAAAGCTTTTTTTCTTAAGATTTACACCTAGTAAAATAAATTTAAGTACGTGAAAATAATGAATTCCATTCATTTTAGACATCATGTTTCTTGGAGACATTTACTGCTTAAAACTTGGACAAACGATATCTGAATAGAAACAGTGTAAGTTATTTTTTTCAAAACAACCGGGTTCGATTCCCTGGCTGGGTACAGTGTTTTTTTTTCAAATGCATGAATGCAGTTTTTCTTTTTATCAAAATCGGTGACATGGTTCCTAAGAACAAATCTTCTTATGTCTTATAGTTTCGGACTTTTCCATACTGACCGATTTGAATGAGCCACCCTGTATAGATGTAGCTTTCTAAGAATGAACTTTTGACAGTTTAAAAATGAGCCTTATGTGACGTTAAGACTATTGAAAAACCGTAAGTCTTACCTTCATATTAATAAGGTTTAATCTAGTTCTGTCAAAAGTTCATTCTTAGAAATCTGCAACTATAGAAACCCTTTATAAAGTGTACATACAACTAACAGATTGTGAAAGGATCCCTAAAAGACAAGCTCGATGTTTGTAATCCTCATAAGAACGCTATTTTAAAATTCATAAAACGTTTCCCTTTATCAAAGTGGAGAGATGTCAGAAAACGAACGTCTAAGTATTACTCAGGAGCATTACCATAGGTTTATTTCGAAAACTCGAACCTGGCCTAGCTACTACCGCGAAAATCGAAATTCGTAAATTTCGAGGATTTTGCTCTGTCACTCAAACGAAAGCGTCATTAGAGTGAGGTCGCGTGTCTTCTGGCCGGTGACTGGCGATCGACGCGTGTCCGCCGCCGACTACGTTCGAATGTTTTGTTCGTGAATGTTTGAGGGTGGTTTCTCTGAAACGTTGCCAGCAGCGGGTAACTAACGACGTGTCAGAGAAACCACCCTCAAACATTCGCGAACAAAACATTCGAACGTCGTCGGCGGCGGACACGCGTCGGTCGCCGGTCGCCGGCCAGAAAACCCACGGCCTGAGAGAGACAATCCTCGAAATTTACGAATTTCGTTTTTCGCGGTAAGGCCGCTGCAGGCCTAGCGAAGATGCAATTTCCGCGATCGCATACGAACATAAGTCTGTCACTGTGCAAGGGAATGACAGAGACGAATGCTCGATACTTGCGAAATGTTATTAAATAAAAAATAAATGTCATAAGACATCTTACACAAATCGACTCAGTCCCACGTGACGGTAAGCTCAATTAGGCTTGTGATGTGGGTACCAAGCGACGATATAATATAATAGATAGATACATTTGAATACTTAAATACATAGACAGACATGACCAAGGAACAAATATTTGTGACAAATAAATAAACAAATAATGCCCTCGCCCGGATTTGAACCCGGAACTTCCAGTTTCGTAGGTCACTACCAACTAGGCTACGGAGGGTGACAAATATGAATTCTCAAATGAAGGAGAACGTCGGTGTAATAATCTAATAGGCAAATTCTACCACTTAAGATTTAGAGTTCCTATTAGCACACTAAAATGTTTGTACATGTCGCTAGTCGACTCTATACTTGGTTATGCCCTCAATAGCTATGGACTTACCACGAAAACCAATCCATGCAAATCAGATTTTTAAAATTACTTGTTAGCAATAAAACTAAACATAAATGTAAAGATAAATAATAAACTATAGACAACTTTTCAGTATCTGCAAAATCTTACCAGTAAGCTTAAAACAGAATTATTTACTTCTAACCAATAACCATAGCTCTCTGGAACCTAGCCTAAAGTACCCTGCTTTGAAGCCTATAGACCATACTCACAATACTAGGGCATTGGCCACTGGCAAACTATTTGTCCCAAGGATAAGCAATTATTATGGGGATAGAACGTTGAAAAAGCGTATTCCATATTCACTAAACACCTTGCCTGAAGCCATCAGACATGAACAAAATTATAATAAATTCAGGAGACTGCTAAAGAAGCATTACTTTACTTGATTGCTAAGTAATGCTTTTTTAGTGGTAGTTATTATTAAGTATAAGTACAATCAGTTCGATTATATCCCAGTCAAAACAATTAATTAAGAGACTGCCGCTCCCACAGTCAAACTGTTATAACAGTTTTGTGGGACGATATTGTTTTTATTAGAATTGTGTCAAGTCATTCAATAAATAAATAAATAGGTGGATACGCGGTGTTCAACATAGCCCACATATGTAGCTGGACTGGTTGAGCTATATCTGTCTGTTCCTCTTATTATAATATAGTTAGTAAAAGACGGGAAGTCTATCTTGAGGCGACATACTGTCGCATCAATTATGTGCTAAGCTTACTGCAGGCCAAGCGATAAAATGACAGATTCGAACGATACCATGCAATATTATGGCCACGTGACTTATCGGTTGCGGAATGGCACCTTGGCTAGGCTTGTTAGAGTGTTAATAGCCAGGTATACCTACAATAATAGGGTCGCGTTTTATAAAGTTACATTTTACAATTTCGCTGTTTGCCTCTCTAACGGATGCACATATTGGCTAGAAAGAGAGGCAAACAGCAAAATTGTAAAATGTAACTTTATAAAACGCGACCGAGATCGATGAACTTTCACATTGTTTGGCAATAGATACGGCTTTAAACGGGTAGGTATTAAGCTTCTGCACCGTTATTCGAAACCTACATTAATATTTGAGAGAGGCAATCTTGTTTACTATGACGTGACGGTTGCTGATTTGACTATACTCTACTCTTTTTACCCCCTCTATCAGTTTCCTGTTCATGCCACCAGAGTAGGGCGTGCCCGCTCCCTCGTCATTGGTGTCTCGTTTACCGAGACGTACGGTTCAGTCACAAATTCATGGAATTTGTAAGTGAAATATATTTTCAAGTCTTAACGGTTTTACCGTTCGAATATAAAAATTAGTTATTAATCTTATTTTATTTTGCAGAGTTTTTGCAAAATGACGATGTCGGACACATCTAGTGCATCAAGCACTAGCTCATCGTCCGATTCAAGAGACTATACCTACTCCGGCATGGGAGCCGAAGGCGGCGTAACGATGCCATAGAACAAAACAGGTTAGCGGTATCCAGAATCTGTATTAGTGACATGTTGCAATCCATGAGTAATGTACCTTTCTCAGTCAAATGGGAAGATGAATTAGAGGGCAACGTGAGCGGCGAGATATATATAAGGCTAAAGAAATTTGAACCCACTGTTCTTAAAGAAAATGGTTTGACACTAAAGTTGCGTTTAACGATGTTTTAGAAGAACCATCCGTTCCAAAATACTTGCCCGCTCATGTTGACCTTATAATCTCTGTTCAACATTTTGACTCCGAAAACTGGACAAGCGTCCGAGATTCAGAGGTACATAAGCTTTGCTGCTCCCAACCGGCCTTTGTAGGCCTCGGGACAAATAACTAATTAAAGAATTTATGTTTTTGACGCATTAATAGCATGGTCTCGTACTGCTGATGACCTGTCTCTTCAGGCGTTAGAAAATAAAATCAGATTTTTTTATGGAGGGTATTTCTTATAAGATCCCTAATGATATTTTAACGACATACTGGTCTTAAAATAGGTACGAGTGATAATCGTGAGAGTTTAAATCAATATATCTGTAATGATTGCAACTAACATGTCGTCACCGCGCTGACCTTATCCGAGATTGTATCCCTCGCTGCCTAAGTGTCAAAGAGTCCATAAGAAAGATACCCCGAGCTCGCATAACTTTTATTGGAAAAACGCGGTGGTATTTCCTAAACTTTTTGGCCGGTCTGACCGCCAACCCAAAATAAGCCTGCTGCGCAAGCAAGTGCTAATCTATGTCGTGATGCTCAAAAAAGGCCCACGCAGGGCATTTATGACCAGTCTAACTGCTTTATGAATATGCTTAGACCATTCTTACAAAAATTTTGGCCGGTCTGACCGCCAACCCAAAATAAGCCTGCTGCGCAAGCAAGTGCTAATGTGTATTAATGCTCAAAAAGGGCCTATGCAGGTCATTTACGACCAGTCTAACTGCTTTATGAATACACCTAGACCTTTATTACAAATATTTTTCGGCCGGTCTGACCGCCAACCCAAAATAAGCCTGCTGCGCAAGCAAGTGCTAATCTATGTAGTAATGCTCAAAAAGAGCCAACACAGGGTATTTATGACCAATCTAACTGATTTATGAATATGACTAGACTCGTCTTACAAAAACTTTTGGCCGGACTCACCGCCAAACCAAAATAAGCCTGCTGCGCAAGCATGTGCTAATCTGTGTAGTTATTCCTAAAAAGGGCCCACGCAGGGCCTTTATGACCAGTGTAACTGCTTCATGAATAGGCCTGGACCTTTCTTAAAAAAACTTTGTCGCTGGTCTGAACGCCAACCCAAAATAAGCCTGCGGTGCAAGCAAGTGCTGATCTGGGTAGTAATGCTCAAAAAGGGCCCACACAGGGTATTTATGACGAGTCAAACTACTTTATGAATATGCCTCGACTTTTCTTAAAATTGCCTGCACATGGCAATTATAACTTTTTACCAATGGGCTGGCGTGATCCCTTTCGCCCATCCAGAACAATTGCAAATAGCCAAGGTCAAGGAAAGCCTCGCCAGCGTAGCGTGGGCCCGAGACCCCAAGGCCCCAATGCCTATAAAAACACTACCCGACTAGGTCAAACCTTCCCACGCAGGGATTTAATCAAAAGAGGAAATTCTGACTGCAACAGTTTTCGAGCGGGTCAGTTTTTTTTTTGGAAAGATGAGAATCATTAAATATCTCACTAATAAAATTGATTAAATCGTTTAGAAATTCGTTTTACCTAAGGCCCCCGTTAGCATTGCCAAATGCAGGAAACAATTTTGAGACAGGCGTGCTAGAACCAGCATATATATTACACTCCCAGTTTATGTCACGCCGATATTCCTAATCCCAAAAAGCGACGGATCTTTACGTCCAAAATTCAAATCTTAATTCTATACTTACTGATCGTAAAGTTCAAGTTGGTGAAAATTCACCGAATTTCAGGGTTCATTCAGCCCTCAGATTTGCTAGTAAAATTAGATCTGTCAAACGCCTATTTCCATCTGCCTGTCGCAGCCAGCGAGTCTGAATTTGTTTCGAAGTCTGATTTTTAACAGCTGCCGATGACCTACTTGCCTTAAGGTCATTTCTGACCAATTGGGTTGCCCACATCTTTCGAGTTTTAGTTAATTTAGACGTTTTTCTCCTAGCAAATCAGAACCTCGGCCTTTATTACGAAAAGCCTTAAAAACGGTGCGAATTCTAGAACATTTGGGCTGGCAGGTCAATCATGTTAAGTCTATCCTTACCCCTCGGAGGGCCATAGAATACCTGGAAAATTGTTGGTATCTTCATTCCAACAAAAAGTACTTCCCATTAAAGAAATGCTTGGCCCTGAAAATAAATGCCGTTTTTGAAGCGAAAATCCGCTTGTACAAACGAAATTCGAAGCATTGTGGGCTCCCTAAACTTTGCCCGTTTTCCAGTACCCCGTGGCCATTTCAATCACAGAGCCCTGTTAGCATTTGGTGCGAGTCTCCTTCACCAGTCCATATATTGTCGATTCCCTATACGAGTATGTACTAATGGAAGCGCTGCTTGAACTATCATTGTGGATAAACAATGAAATAAATTGAATTGAAATGAATTGTGGATATAAAATGATGGGGGCAATAAGAAGATAGGACAAGAAGAGTCAAGTCTCCATTCAAATCAATGAGAAATGCTCGCGATCCTAAATGCCCTAAAATGTTGTTGCCATTATTTAGCAAACTCTTCCATCATAATACAAGCGTGGACAAGTTGGTAGTTGCCTTCTTGAGGAACGAAGGGGGAACTCTGTCATCCTCCCTAATGAATCTATGTTACAAGGTGTTTCATCTAGTAGACCAGTACAATTAATTTTCTAATTCACTATCTCCCCGGTAAGTTCGATTGCGAAGCAGACCGCCTGTCTCGCCTGCCTGTCGTTTCCGAGTGAAATCTTCTTCTCCTACCCATAATAACAGTGAAAATATTTTCGAAAGGGACAGCCCGGAAGTACACCTCGTGTCGGCAAGGGCGTAAGAAATGCCTAATTATGTATCACTGGACGCGGCAAATGGTCAAGCCCAGTTTCACAATGCATTCAGTCGAACGTGGCGTTACCAGCTAGCTTGGATATTCCCATCACCGTTCTAAATACCTCAAGTATTAGCACGCAATGAATACAGCTGTAGGAATTTACTTGATCGTAGCCCCCCGGTGGCTGATAGTTTTTTGGGAGAACTGATCTCAAAAATCGAGCCCTTGCCCCACCATTCACAGCCTCAGGTCATCCCCCGTCCCAAGCTCAGGAGTTGATCCTAGAAGCAGGAAAATGTGGGGATGGACAGAAAGCATAGAAAATTGGTCCCAACAACAAAAGAATTTATTACTTTCTAACTGGCGAAAATCATCGTTAAAAACTTATAAACACCCTTAGTATAAGTGGTGCTTATGGTCGTGTGGTCGCTGGTGGTCGTTAATGTGAATACACCCTCAGCAGCCGATTTTGTTAGATAAATAATTGACCTGGATCAAAAAGTAAGCTTGTCCTATTCGACCATAAATTTAAGTGTACAGTCGACAAAAAAGTCTCCTTTACAGCTCACAAGTGCAAACATCTTACCACGGATGCGCGATACACATAGAAACTCGGTTGCAACGAACGCTCATGTTGTCGCGTGACGCGACAGCATGAGCGTGTTTGCACGTGCACGTTTGCACGTGTTTACACGTGTTTGCAGCGTGTTTGCACTTGTGAGCTGTAAAGGAGACTTTTTTGTCGACTGTACAAATCAGCGATTGCTACCTTAACAGACCCTAATTTGCAGGTCAACCTAGCGTCACATACGCTTGTAAAATATTCATGAAAGGCTATTTCCAATGAAACTCCAAAAGTAAACAACGTAAATAATAACCTATACGGGATACCGGTACCTTAGTAGAATTGCTTAAAAAGTGGTACTATCAATGAAAATAGCTTTTAGGAATGTTCAAAACCTGCCTCTATCTTATTGTTGTTTGTTCAGGTCATAGGGTATATGACCTTAATTTACTATCTGTTAATAAAAACGATTGTATTGTATCTTATACATCAATAATATTTTGGCCAATTTCTGGGTCAAAAACTGATTGTGCCTCTTAAATTATTAACGTTTTTGTAAATGTTAATACTTAATTTACTACATTCTGTTAAGTACATTAAAGGAGTACGTTGCAAGAATCTAATTTTAGTTATGTATAGTTTAGTTAAATGTGTAAAAATACCAATACCCAAACAGGGTTCATGTGAACTATTATTATATAATAAGACCTTGTGTAACACATAATTATATACAATAAATGAATTATGAATTAAATACAGTCAGGCTAGAATTTAACTCAAAATCAGGAAACCCTATTAATATATTGAATTAAAAACAGTTATTTGTTTGCATTTAACTCAAAACTTAAAATATATGGACTTGGACCCTATATTATTTGGTATGGTGACATTTGTAAGTCTGACAATGACGCAGGCATCCAAGCTAGTCCGGGTAGCTAGTGCATCCTGCAGTAGCTTCGAAAAATTGGGTACAAATCCTTCCGTTGGATGAAATCTTAGCTCGCGATAACTGACTCTCACAAAACACTATTTCTAACGTTTGCTGTAGAGAAATTCGACAATCAGCACCCATCTTAGCTGTAACTGAATGTTTTACTCCCGTTGATTATTCAATTTGAAAAATAATTGTAAGAAGATCTTATGGATTAGGAGCAAAGGGTACCTAATCAATAAAAAATAGATACATTTTTAATTGATTTATTTATAATACATTACAATACAACATAATTGAAAAATCAAATTTTACATTGGGTCATTTTGGACTTACCACCAGTTAATTATTACAATTGAGTTTGGTCTGTTCTGTTGTAGATACATAATTACATATGTAACAATGTATTCAGGTTTAATACAAGCCTAGATTAAGTTGAAATAAGCTTATTTTTCAGTATTATTGTATGCTAAAGTTGTTTTTAAATAAACAGTATTATTGTTAATCCATATATCATAATATAAAAGAACCTTTTTATTCTTATCACACACAAATATGACAGTAACTTTACCAGTTACCTAATTGTTTTCACATGATTCACATTGGTGTCTTGCCACCAGGCGATAACAGACAGGTCTCAAATATTAATGTAGGTTTCGAATAACGGTGCAGAAGCTTAATAGCAGTGTTTTACCCTACAATAAAACACATATTAAGCGAAACACCTTATTCGAAACCTACACTTTATAATCCTGCCTGGCGGTTAAAATGCAATGTTCCATTCTCACAGTTACTTTTCACTAACTCACCACAAATCTTAGCACTTGCACTTCACTTCACCTTTGTGTAAGTTTTTGTGACGGTGGTGTATCTATCTATTATATCACTGTTTTTGGTGGAACATTGCAAACGTACAAAAAAAAATAAAACATTAAATTTGAGAACCAATGACGAGGGAGCGGGCACGCCCTACTCTGGTGGCATGAACAGGAAACTGATAGAGGGGGTAAAAAGAGTAGAGTATAGTCAAATCAGCAACCGTCACGTCATAGTAAACAAGATTGCCTCTCTCAAATATTAATGTAGGTTTCGAATAAGGTGTTTCGCTTAATATGTGTTTTATTGTAGGGTAAAACACTGCTATTAAATTAAATCTCTGGCCTCACTGAAAGTCAGCGTTGCGGAGTGTGCCCTGCGATGCACTACTTACGTACGTAGCAACAAGCGGACTCCTTGGCACAAGTTTGACATAGTTGTTTTTAATGTAATGTCATTTTAAGTTATTTCATTCATTTCCTTCATTTCAATTGGGTATTATTTATTATACGCGAGATTTCTCACTCCAACGAAGAGAGATGGCAAACTATAACGGTAGGTAGGCTAACGACTTGATTGGTGCGACATTATGATGACGCCGCGAGATAGACTATCCATCCCTCTTTTATTCATAGAGTTAGTAAAAGATGGGAAATCTATCTCTTAGCGATATACTGTCGCACCAATCACGTTCTAAGCATACAGGACTAATACGCTTCAATTTCCTCCACCAAATAAAACAGTTATTCAGGTTTTAAAATTTCGCTGCATATTTATGTTAATAATGGGCCAAAATTATTATCGTTGTCTTGTTTCATACCACTCTGTCACGCTTTTAGTTGCTATTTCGAATCAGTAAAAAAAATCCGGTGCACTTGTATTTCTTTATCACGCTAAATTTTTTTTAATCTTATTTATTTTAAAAGCCATACATCTTATGATTAAGTCGGCTATTCACGCTAGATTTTAATAACATCAGAAATTGAAAACAAAACATCGTCTCGTACAAAAATCAGCACTGCGTCACATTTTTTAGGGACACGGAATAAGACAACGAAATAGTAATAACTTATAGCAAGTAATTTCATGGTAAGGGTAAAGGAGTGTCATTTTCCCAAGCCTGAGCGTTGAGTCAGAGTCGAAACCGTAAAAAAGAATTTCATTACGAGAATAAAGCACCGAGCTATTTGGGACACTCCGGTTTTAAGCATTACGCTTATATTGTTCAGTCGCCTGATTTACCTTAACACTCTGTTACTCGAAATATGTAGGTATTAGGTAGTCTCCTTATTCTGATTAAGCTAAATAAGCAGTTTAGCACATAATTGGTGTGACAGAACGAGTATGTCGCCGCGTGATAAACTTTTTGTTTGTTAAGGAGGAAGTACCCGACGCTGTACCAATACCTACTCGTCATCATAGCTTGAGTTGCCATCGATATGATAAGATCAACTATTAGGATATTTAAACGATGATAAATGCTTCATATCATATCCCAACTTTGAAATAATTAGCTTATATCTAAATTCCCACAATGTCGTAACAGATGTGCTTACCATAGAAAAAATCAACTGCGAAAGACTCTGATTGTCACGGAATTCGAACCCGCTTCCTCTGGATTGCCGGTCTAACGTGCTTCCAATTATACCTTCCGTCGATCACAGCGAATTTAGTCAATGGTATTGTGAAGCTAATCACTATAGCGACATCTGTACTTAATGTTTCGAAGGTACTACAACCTTAAGCCACTCAAAGACGTGTGTCTACCACAATCGTCCGCAAACTCGACAATCGCAAACTCTATATCTAAATTATTTGCATAATTTTAAGACAGGCTGACATTTAGAATAGAATAGAATAGATAGAATAGAATTTATTAGGACTGTGACATTCAAACTTGTACTGAGGTGCCATCTATTAGTACTGCCAACAAAAGCACCTGACAATTATTCGTACAATGGATTTGACTAAGAAAATTTACAAATTTTGATATTGTCACCCTATAACCTTATTAAATACTATTTAACAAAACTTACTACAAACTTACCTCCCAAAATACATGACAATAATTTATATAGATGTATATATTATGAGCATAATATCGTGATTCAAATAAATATTCTCTGTTAACATGTTGGTACTTCCACATTAGGGTCGTTCTTGCGTTTCGTTAAAATCACTATTCCAAAGTGAAAAGTGCTATTAATTTACCAATTATGGATACCATTTTTATTGGATGTATAGAAGCCTAAATGGACTTTCGGGTACCATAAAAAACTTATATAGATATGTATGTATTTATTAAGTAAATAGGAAAATACATAGTAAATCTTCATTACTTTCCTGAGTCTAACTACCTTTCCAAAACTTTGAAATTTTATGACGAACTAATTTTTAATGTTAACACATTAATAACCTTTTGGTCGCGTTAAGTGATATATTAATAAAGTAATATTAACGCTGATATATTTTTAAAATAGCTAGAACTTTACAAGAATCGAACTTTTACTTTTGTCACATCAAAATCTTCATTCCATTCCTCGATGAAGACAATGCATGTTTTGAACGACACTGGCCCTTTAGACGGCCTGTGTCCTGCTCTCGCGTCTTTCCCCCGGTTAGTATGCCAGCATGCTCCGATGCGGACGGACGTTGCTCCATTTAATAATAAAAAAAATACGATATTGTGACGCGGAGAGAATTTTGTCACGAGGTTGGCTTCATTACTGTCCGGGCCCTAATTCGGTAAGTTTTGTTTTCTTTTTAAGCGTTTTAGCTTATTGCTGCTCTTATTATGAATTATTACCTGAATATTAAATGCAATAGATATCACACTAGAGAAACACAAGTAATTAACGTTCTAAGATCAAATATTCATTACTTTCCCATTCATTCCTTTCCAATTAGTGAAAAAAAATTACGGAAAGGAATGAGCAGCAATGGAAAGTGATGAGTTTTTTCTTAACCATTAATTTTAAGTACCTACATTTTACAACTCTATTGATATTAGATATATTTGTTTGCTCTAGATCACCAGCTATTGTAATACGGCTAATTCTACATGATCGCGCTATTGCACCAACAGTTTCCTTCGCTCAAAATTGTAAGTTGTAATTACCAAGAAGCTGGCCACGGAAAGGGCGCGTTCGTGACAGCGTCCAAGGGATTAAAATATGTGATACCCGACGATGACATCCAGAGAAAGAAATTCCCAACTAACGTGCCTGTTTTTAAAGGAACCATTAATGTTCACCAAGCGCTATGGTCTACATAGTTACCGGCGTACAGTGTGGCTTTAAGATCATTAAGCTGTTTCATTTGCTTGAATAGCTACCTTCCATGTGATCACCAAAAACACATTAGAACATTAGCTTTTGGATTTGGGCAGACAACTATAACCAATGCTTCCTGTACTAATAACAATGAAGAAACTATTCCAGCTACTAGCTCAGTAAGCAACTTTCAAATATTTAAATTTAATAAACGATTTACCTCTTTCTCAAAGTTGGACTTACCTAACTGAACAGTTTGTCCCAGGTAGACATACTCATCAACAACTTCGAGAGTAGAGCCTCCGACTGTAACGGGAGATGGTACTACATGAGCATTGAACTTTCGTCTTGTCCAAATTCATCTTCATACCAACTCATCCAGAGGCTCTACAGAGGTCATCGAGCATTACACTGAGGTCTTCAACGGTTTCAGCCATAACGGCTATGTCGTCGGCAAATCGAAGGTGCGTGATATACTCGCCCTTTATATTGATGCCGCGTCTTTCCCACTCCGTAATCTTAAAAACATCTTCCAGTGCAGCGGTGAACAGTTTTGGGTATATTACATCTCCTTGTCCAACACCCCGCCGCACTGGAATCGGGTTCGAGTTCTGGTCTTGCAGGCGGACCGACGTGGTGGCGTTTCTGTACAAGCACTTCAATACTTCGATGTACCGATAGTCGACTTGTCACCGCTGAAGAGACTGCAGCACAGCCCATATTTGGATCAAATCGAAGGCTTTTTCGTAGTCCTCGAATGCTAGGCACAGGCACACGGAAAACGGAAGAATATATTCTTCCGTTTTCTGTATAACCCTTTTTTTTGTTAACCCAGTGGAATCCGTTATGGATACCACCCGGCCCGGGAGAAACCGGGTGGTTATGTCCGACTCGCACGGACTAAACCCCTGGGGTGTTCCACCGCTCGCTCTATGTGTGGGGCTTCGGGAACGCTGCTGCACACCTCCGAGAACTCCGCGAGCGTTGCCCTTGAGGGCCCGTCTTGTTGGCTGCTTCAGCAGCCTACTCCGCCGATAGCACCTCGGAACACTTGAGGGCTATCCGGCTCGGGACCTCACTGAGCGCATGATGGGACTCCCGGCCCATCACTCGCAGGTCCCCCTTACGGCAGCTGCATTCGGCCTGCAAAGGCTCTGCGCCACCGCCCTGTTCTTCGGCGCTGAGGAGGCGCATCTGCGTCGTCCTCTCGCGCAAGCTCTGCCCCCTCCTTCTGCGCCATGACTTCCGCGCAGAAGGTGGCCATCGCCTCCCAGGCCTCCTTGGCCTCGACCATTCGCCTCGCCAAAGCCGGTAGGAACAGGTCTCGTCCTACGGCCGCAGACAAAGCAGCGCGAGGCTCCGCCCATGCAGGGCACTCGACGCGCGTGTGGTAGGCTGTGTCCACGGCCCCTCGTCCACTTTCTGTATAACCTGCCGCAACACATGTATGTGGTCCACGGTGCTGAAACCTTTTCGGAAACCAGCTTGTTCGGGAGGTTGAAAGTCATCCAGCCTACTTGCTGAGACGGTTCGTGATGACTCTCGAGAACAACTTGTACACGTGGCTCAGGAGTGAGACGGGCCTGTATTTTTTCAGTAGAGTGGTGTCACCCTTATTGAAAAATAGCACCACCACACTCCTGCTCCAAGCTTTAGGCGTTACCCCATCGTGAATGACAGAATTGAACAGATTCTGTAGGGTTTTTACACTATTTACACATTATTAAAGTGTAATACATAACTATTATTATTAGAGCTGTTAAATATGCCCCAAAATTTATTGAGAGCTTAATTTTTTGCTTAATATTGTTTTTTTAAGTGTTTCAAGAAACATCTTTTAATATTTTATTGTTATAAGATTGTTTAGCATTTTTGTTGAACTATTTGAATATGTCTATTTGTATATGTATTACTATATTTGTGACGATATTTAACTGAACGAAATGACAACTTGAAGTTGATGCTATGTTTGTGAGATAAACTTATTATCATTGGTCTATAATTCCCACACCTCACCTTTATCTTTATTTTTTGTTAATTCTACCTCAAACACCGAAGCACTTGCTTGTTATTTTAAAAGCTCGATAATTTTGATAGTTTATAATATCTTTCAAATAATAACTTTGTTTAATTAAACAAGTGTAATGTGATGATCAATAAAATTCCTTTTTTAATTAAACGCCTCATGAAGTTTTAATTTTATATCATATAATTATTATTGTATGTTTTCCTTATTTCAGTTTAATTAATTCATTGTCTTATACTTCTATTCATTATCATACCTTTGTTTATCATTACTTTCCAAGCGTGTTTATTCCTTTCCATGCAAAATTCATTGCCTTCGGCGGGCTCATTCCTTTCCATCGTTTTTACTCATAAATATAATAGTTATATATGTGCCTTTTATTGATTTATTATATTATTGGGTATTTAAATCTAAGTATATAACAACAAGACAAAAAAAAGAAAAAAATAATAATTCTCAAAAAATGTTGTTTTTTGAACGAAACGCAAGAATGACCCATTACTATTTTAATTAAATATAGTTGCCGCAAGACTGTCACTATAATTATGTCATGGTCTATACTCGTATTATGTATGTATCTTAGTATCTACATTACCAGCCAGCTAGAAAGAAAGAATAAATTGTACAATGTAAAGAGCACCACTGTAAACTTATTTTAAACGATGTACCTATTCAAGCGGAATGGAATATTCGCGTCTCGAGGTTTCCCTGGGAACTTCCCTTACCACGATGTATTCTATGAGAATATTGAATTAACGTTTTCGGTAGGTATGGGCAATTTCATATGTCTCCGTAGGGGTACTACGTGTAGGCATACGTAGGTTTGTATTCCACCCTAGCTTACTAATTAATTAAATAAGTATAGCAGGTATCTACGCGTAGTGGAGGCCTGAGTAGAACACTCATTTCATAGATAGATTTGTTAACACTTTCATTGCGGACGAGTGCTAGTAGGTAGCCGATCCCGTGATTTTTCCGCCTTGTAGCGAAAATGGACCTCCCACAGAGAACTCCCCTCGGGAGTTCCCCGTTAGACTTAAATTACCGAAAACATTATACATTAGACTTATATGTCTCGCAA
This sequence comes from Thaumatotibia leucotreta, assembly GCA_025490895.1. Taxonomy (NCBI): domain Eukaryota; kingdom Metazoa; phylum Arthropoda; class Insecta; order Lepidoptera; family Tortricidae; genus Thaumatotibia; species Thaumatotibia leucotreta. The sequence continues at coordinate 62,198 of JALPQI010003530.1, read as the reverse complement.
CTTATGAAACTTCTTCTCAGTACATCGCAAACTAACTTAATTGGGGCTCTTTCAAAAAATGATGTAATCGATTTGAGGAGAGGAGTCGGCAAACTATCACGAATGAGCAAGATCTGGGTCCGCTTACGTTCACGAAATATCACCAAGTAATGTATCTTTTCTGCCCTCCGGCCGGCAACCAGCACTTTGCCGGCCGCTGCGCTAAACTAAATTGCCGCCTGCCGGCTTCATTGCGCAGAAAAATAGTATACACACCTCGGCCGTTAAATGGGAAAGCCTCGGATCACATGTTTGTCGGTCTACAATTACACGTCATCCGAGACATTTCCCACTTAAATGGCCTTGGCATGTAATCTACTGTTTTCTCATACTTGCCCATAAAGTCCTTGGTTTGTTATTTTCTGCATTCGGGTGTGACTAAAGAACCATTGTTCTGTAAATTTTACTTTGTGGCAATAAATATTTTGTTATGTGTATTCTGTATGGGATGGACGGGAATAAAGTCTACGTAAAAAAAGTTTTCGGTAGGCGTGCGGTAGGCTACTAGGCACACTGCAGACCTAGCCGAGATGCCATTCGCATTCGTACATACGATAAGTGATAAATTACGTGACCATAATAATGTATGGAAACGGTCCCGCGACTTTTCGTACAAATTCGTCATTCTCAAGTTTCTCAACATTGATTACTTTATCGCTTATCGTATCGTATAGGCACCTTCTGGGCAAACTCACTCCATCGTAGGCCACGTCTCTGGCCTTAGCTAGTCTGTGGCCATGAGTCAGCCTATTTCAAATTTAAAAAAAATAGCCTGTTGGTGCGATTATGTCCGTCGCCGGAGAATCATAGTACGGGTCCTGTGTCTGAAAACCGCGGATTTAAGGAAAGAAACGGAGGAAAATAAATACAGTGAATAGCGGTTTTGTATGAACTTCATTTCGCTCTATTTATTCCGGTGGAATTTTTTAGAGAGCCTGACTCGACCTAGATGTGTAACGTGTAAGTACCTGCTTATTTTAGTATTCAACGTGAACCGACTAAATTGCACAGTAATAGTGAGTGGAACTTACTGACTTAAATGTACGAGTACATTTATACTAGTATGCATGGCTTATACAAAATCACGAATCTCTATTCAAGAGATAATTTGACGGTTTCTTCACGGAAGTCATATACTTAATGTCTGGTTTGAAAATGCAAAATAATATATGCAAATACCTTAAAGGATTATTAACAAAACAAGTAAATAAATAAACGACCGTGACTTGCGACTTTTTGTTTTTCATCGTTCAGTCGCCATCGGTCATATACCTCAGTGAGACTGTACCTACTTAAGGTCAGTGTGGGTAATTCCGGCATATTTTATTGATTGAGTTATTTTTGAAGCACCCTAGAAGGATGCTAGGATACAGGTGTATTACCAATACCTATAATAATGGTAATATTCTCAAAAGACCAAAGTTTGGCTTTTAAAACTGAAAAAACTATAATAAAAACACATTAACCAACCACTCTCCGTTAATCCCATCCCAGTGCGATAAAATTACTCCAACTCGGCATTAAAAAATATAAAACACGCCATGTTTCACTAATTCACTTATGCAGGCTAGTGCATAAATCTCGCGTCCGAAACTTTTGCATCACGAACAAAAAGCTTAATTTATAGAAGCACATGTGGCTTAAAGGTGTGTTACAATATTAATGTGGTCTCATTTACCATAAATTATACCGTTCTACCTATCCTACCCCCACTGTCTCTATTGGAGCTAGGGAATGCAAAACGGTTTTGGTAAGTATGGAAAAACCGGTAAATAATTTCTTATAAATAAAAACCGGTTTCACGCCCTAATTGGAGCAGATTCGTTTTACCAGTGCCAGCACAAGAGTAAGTGGTGAACATGAGGATGGCGGGTGGACCTGGGGGATTAAAATGAAATATATACGTAGATATTTGGTACCTTTTGTGTACTTTTGTGCACCTCTAATAAAATTCTATCGATATACATAAAGTATAATCGGTAGTCGATAAACGAGAAGTCCCTATGACAGCTCAAAAATACTACCAGATTCCGATGTCTGATTATTAGTATGACTTTAGACGGGATATTTACCTTTTATTAGGGTTCCGTAGCCAAATTGCAAAAACGGAACCCTTATAGATTCGTCATGTCCGTCTGTCCGTTTGTCACAGCCAATTTACTCGGAAACTATAAATGCTACAGTAACGAAATTTGATAAGGATATGTGTTGTATGAACCGCTACAGGATTATGATACAAAATTAAAAAAAAAACCAAAACCATTGGGGGCCCTCCATATATTTAACTGAGGGATAGAAATTTTTTTTTAGTTGTATATAATATAAGCGTGTGGGGTATTAATAGATCTCATTTTTATTTAAGCAAATCGTTTTCGAGATATCAACTCTCAAAGTCTGAAAAATGTGTCCCCCCCTCTATTTTTTAAACTACGCGAACTACGCTAAATTCTAAAAAAAGATATGTTATGCACATTAATAAACTCTATCAACGATTTTTGCTTTGTTTAAATTATCTCCTATAGTTTTTGAGGTAGGTTGATTTAACTGTATTTTTTAAATAATAAATTGATAATGGTACGGAACCCTTCGAGCGCGAGTCCGACTCGCATTTGGCCAGTTTAAATTATTGAGCATTCGATATTTTGTCACTGTTGCAAATGCCATCTTCCAGGAGTAACTGAGTCCATCAGCGTACGAAATAGTGTATAATTGGAGATTATTTCGAAGCATGTTGTACACGTAGTTTGTATGCACGTATGTGACAAAGGTCGGGTTGGCAGGCGCCCAAAGGCCCCATCCGATATTTACTTGCACAAATATTTAAACCTCTACGCTCAGCAGCACCTAGTGTATTGTGCTTACACGTTTACATTATGCTTTGATTTAGTTATTTTTAATAGCTTATTTTTTCACTTTGGTTTTCCTGGAGATACTTACTATGGGTAGAACTAGTACGAGTATAAACCAATAGAGGAGCGATATTATTTATATAAAAAGACTATAAAACAATGTTTTTATTTAGCCTCCAAAACGTTAAATTATTTAGCCTCCGACGATGGCTTTCAACTTAATGGAGTAGCTTTATTTCTACTGCTTCTCGAGCTAAGCTAACCTTTCAGATCAACACTTTATTTTGCTTGTAGGTGTTAGGTATACATATATACTTGGGTATTAGGTAACAATTACCTATTCCATAAATAAATACCTAGCACAAAAACAACGTAAAAACAAACATTTTACAAAATACACAATTTGTTTAAAGAGATTCCCTGTAATTCCTAAAGGTGCATTCTGACCAAACGAGCATTCGCTATTCTATCCCCCACTCTACGAAATCAACGAATCGTTTTGTGTAATGATCGAATTTCGTTGAGTAGGGGGTTAGAATAGCGAATGCTCTTTTGGTCTGAATGCACCCTAAGTAGATACATCATCACATCACACATCATCACTATCATCAGCCTATGTTAGTCCACTGCTGGACGTAGGCCTCTCCTATTAACTATGCGTATAGACGCATATGCATTTTTGTATGAGATGATGTTTTGCTTCCAATTTTTGGTGTAGGTATGCATTAAAATCTAGCGTGGAAAAGAAATACAAGTGCAACGGTTTTTTTTATACAGTGTGTAAGTCTAATGCGGGCGATCAATTATACCAGGCATAGGATTCATTAGTGTAATCATGGATTACAAGGTTTTTTTTAAGTTACTCTTAATTATGACCCTACAGAATTTTTTAAAGATTATCGGAGCAGCAATGTAGGTACGAACATTTGTTATTGTTGATATGTCATCTGCTTTTGAAATTAGCTGTCAACGAGAGTTTAACTCGCGTATGTTGCTCTACATTGCGGGCCGAATTCTTTTGTATGGAAAATTTTGTTGCTCTTGTTTTAAGTAAAAGTTATTTGAATGTACATATTATATCGTAAACTAACACCCGTTAAGAGCTTCGCCCGTATTAGACTTACACCCTGTATAGGTACTGAGTCGAAACAGCAACTACTTAAAAGCGTACTGTGTTTTGACCCACCTTGCTGGTGGTAGCTGTACCTACGTCATGACACAGACATAGCCGCCGCTATACCTATAGCTGTCCCAGTCTGTCCCGGAAGCTCTTGAGTGACAATAGCACAACTTGATTAAGCTCAAGCTGTGGACAAAGCCTTTGCGCCTTTGTGCTTGAGCAGCACCCTCTGGCATGTGTAGATTGTATAGTGCTGATTACTGGCTGCAGGCTGATTCATAATCAAATTCTAAGGTGAGGCAAGCAACGTATTGCTCCTCTCGTCCCATTATCGCACAGCTAATCCTTCTGTAGGCTGAGCACATGATTGGTGCAACAGTATGTCGCGAGATAGATTTCCCTTTTACTAAAGTAATAAAAGAGGAATGTACATATTTGTATAGTCTATCTCGCGGAGACCTTCCTATTGTCGCACCAATTATGTGCTAAATAAATATCAGTATCCTAGAATAATACCTAGAAATACTAGTAGCCTATCAGTATAGACACTGGTAGGCTTATGATGGTATACATACAGCATCTAATCGCTTGTCATCAATTATTATTTATTATTATATCAATTATTAATTCATTGATATTTGAATGAATTAAGAATATTCGAATAAGTGCTTAAATACTAAAGCAAGGGTAAGGAGCCAAATTTGTCTAATCCTTGAAGCCCACAGGTATGGTGAGAGACGATGGCAAGCGTCCAGATGGGGTAACTCTGGTGCCATGGAAACTAGGTAGGGCCCTGGTGTGGGACGTGACATGCGTAGATACGTTCGCCCAGTCCCACATCCAGGTAACACGCACCTCGGCCGGTGCTGCGGCTGATCAGGCTCAGATCCTCAAGCGCCGCAAGTATTCTAGTTTGTTACAAAACTTTGATTTTGCAGTGCTTTCGGTGGAGACCTTAGGGCCCTGGTCAGCCGACATGAAGCAATTTATGAGGACCCTGTCGTCTCAGTTGATCCACGCTTCTGGGGACCCCAGAGCTGGCGCCTATTTTTCCCAAAGGATCAGCTTTGCGATCCAAAGAGGGAACGCCGCCAGCGTCATGGGGTCCATGCCGCAGACAGACCTGCTCGCGGGGTATTCTTTTTATAAGGGTTTTTTTTTCTTTTTTTGTAGGTAAGTATTTTTATTAAATGTATTTTTAGCTTTTCTTTTTAGATTATTAGTTTTTATTTTAGATAAGATTTCTTTATTTGTATGTTTATTTCATAATTTAGAACAATTGTATACAATAAAGGCCACACAACCATAAGCAAGGGCATATTTGCCCGTTCGAACAATAAATATTAAGTGACATCTCTTTCCCTAATATAGCAAATGAAAGCCGTTGCAGTCACAACACGATAACAAACCACGAAGTGAATTGGTACCTACGATAATAAAATATGCTAAAAGGGAAAGTACACTATCATCAAATAAAATATTCTAGATAGGCTGGTAGGCAAACTGAGTGCCTACAAAGTCGGCAAAATTGCCAGCTTGTCGTCAAAGAGAATCTGTTATGAGAGTGAGAAAGTCAACACCTTATTTAAGCCTACTTGGTACAGATGTATAAGACATGTTAGGACATTTATCGGCAAGTTTGTAAGCCCTTAGTGCTTAGGGGATTCACACCACGACGAGGCGATGGACAGATTTATTGAAGATGTAAGTAAACATGAGTATAATACCTACTCATATACATATCTTTAAGATTTTGAAGAAATAAATTTACACATGTATGGTGTCCAAATTGATGACTACCACAGTCTTCTTACGATCTGTACCTAAAATGTAAAATTTCTTGTGTATCCTTAGCAAATAAATCTTTATCTTATCTTATCTTATAAAAATTTCTTCAGAATCGATTATTTGCATAAATATTAAATATGTGATATATCTTTTATTTTTCTCATAGGTGGTGTGAAAAGCAATATCGACGGTAGAAAGGCTAATTGGCTTAAGCGACACTTTGGGCGATATTGAGTTATTTATATCATCGGAATCGGCAGATTTTTCTCCGTCGATTGAGCTCGGTTTCATAGCGATCAGACGATTTTGATGGCGGTTAACACTTCTGAAATTTGGTACAGCGTTAAAAAAATCAAGGCATGAAGCAACATAAAAAATTGCATTTTTGATTGAAACGTGACTTGACCCACAAACATGTTTGGTTGGTTCCCGCTTAAGCGGTTTTTACTTTCCCGACTTTGCCATTCGTTTTGATTTGAACCTTTTGGCTTTACTCCATCACACACGAGCATAGTCGTTTAAGTCAATTGAACTTCAACAAAAAAGTGCCACCATAGGCGTTTGAAGCATTTAGCCTCCATTTAAAATAAAAGAAGCATGTCGCTTGAACCATTTAGCTCTTCCCAATTTTTTAGGGCATGGGTCGCTTCAACCAAATACGTAAAACCCTAAACCATAAAATGTATGTTACTTAAGCATTTTGAACCTCTTTTTATAGATGAGAATGTCGGTTGAAATAGAATATTTGTTTGATCTGTGTCATTTAAATCCTTATAATAAAATCATAATGCATCATATCAGTGTAGCTTAAATCATCAATAATTTCTATGAGAAACTTTTGACTCGGCGGTACAATCACACTCTTGCCGCCGTCGGTGCTTTTTGAGCCGCTCGCCTATAACTACCGCCGCCCCCCGCGCGGGCGCGTCAATCACTTGTAGTCTGTGCCGGTAGGCGCATGTGCCGTAGTGATTTGTGTATGATACTGAAATCGTGTATTTCACATTATGAAATAATCTAATTATTTTCATTGTTATTTCTTGATTATTTAATAATAATTAAAGTTTAAGTCTAAATACTTACTTACGTATTTCTGCCGCTTATATTGTAAAAAAACTGACTACAGATATAATAAAAATTAAGATTGAAAAATGTAACGTATCAAGCGTAGTAATAAATCAATTAAAGATGTTAGGCAAAAAGAGCATTTTTTTCCAATAAAAGCGACAGAAAGGTTATTGCGGATGAAACGCTGTAATCAATATCCGCAATTTTTCTAAGACTGATTCTGCTAAATAACTATCTAATTATGTTATTAGAAGTAAATATTTTTCTTTATATAGCAATAAAAATTGAGAAAAACGATTTTCATTCATTCTGTTTTCAAACCTGCAGAGTAATTATACCTTTGTCTCTAAATATCCGAGCTTCAACCACCATGTTTAATCATATTCATATAATTCCTGAGATTTAAGCAATCCGCTTTTCAATGAGTGTGTGTCATTAAGTCAATTAGAATCGCCACTTATTTTCATTAAAGAATCGCTTAAACTGTTTAGCCTTACCCCGTTGTAAAGTAAAAATAGCGCTTAGCTCATTTAGCCTTCTTTTTAAAAAAGTGCACTTGTACACTACAGTCATTTGACTTGCCTCCGGCGGCAGACGCTGTTGGTATTTGAACCAATTAGCCTTTCTCTCATTTTTAGCAGATTTGTCTTCATCATCATCATCATCATCTCAGCCATAAGACGTCCACTGCTGAACATAGGCCTCCCCTCTGGACCTCCACATGTACCGGTTAGATGCGACCTGCATCCAGCGTGTCCCGGCGACCTTCATAAGGTCGTCTGTCCATCTTGTGGGTGGACGTCCTACGCTGCGTTTGCCTAGCCGTGGTCTCCACTCGAGTACTTTTCGACCCCATCGACCATCTGCTCTGCGTGCAATGTGGCCTGCCCATTGCCACTTCAGCTTACTAATCCGGAGGGCTATGTCAGTAACTTTAGTTCGCCTACGGATCTCCTCATTTCTGATTCGATCACGCAGAGAAACTCCGAGCATAGCCCTCTCCATAGCTCTTTGAGCGACTCTGAGTTTAGAGATGAGGCCGATGGTGAAGGACCACGTTTCGGCGCCGTAAGTCATCACTGGTAACACACATTGATTGTAGACTTTCGTCTTAAGGCACTGAGGTATGTCGGACGAAAAGACATCGCGTAGTTTCCCGAACGCTGCCCAACCGAGTTGGATTCGGCGGTTGACCTCTTTCTCGAAGTTGGACCTACCTAATTGGACTACTTGTCCTAGGTAGATGTACGAGTCAACAACTTCGAGTACCGAGTTTTCAACAGAAACCGGGGTGAGCACAACATTGGCATTTGACATAACTTTCGTCTTATCCATGTTCATTTTCAAGCCCACCCGTTGAGAAACTCGGTTAAGGTCATTGAGCATTTTGCTGAGTTCCTCCATCGACTCTGCCATGACTACGATATCGTCGGCAAACCGAAGGTGAGTGATGTTTTCGCCGTTCACATTGATGCCAAGTCCTTGCCATTCCAGGAGCTTAAAGGCATCTTCCATTGCGGCAGTAAACAGTTTCGGAGATATAACATCTCCCTGCCTTACGCCTCTTCGCAACGGAATAGCCTTCGTAGTCTGCTCCTGTACTCGGACCGACATTGTGGCGTTGCTATACAAACACTTCAACACTTCGATGTACCGATAGTCAATGTGGCATCGCTGAAGAGACTCAAGCACTGCCCATATTTCTACCGAATCGAAGGCTTTTTCATAGTCCACAAACGCTAAGCATAATGGTAAGTTATACTCCTCGGTCTTCTGTATAACTTGTCGCAGCGTATGTATGTGGTCTATGGTACTATAGCCTTTTCGGAATCCAGCTTGTTCGGGAGGCTGGAAGTCATCAAGTCTGTATTCGAGACGGTTCGTGATGACCCTTGAAAACAGTTTATAAACATGACTCAGAAGCGTGATGGGTCTATAGTTCTTCAAAAGGCTGTTATCACCTTTTTTGAAAAACAGCACCACCTCGCCTCGGTTCCATGCTTCAGGCGTTTTGCCCTCGGACAAGACGGAATTAAAGAGCTTCTGGAGGACTTTAAGAACCGGTGTTCCACCCGCTCTCAGAAGCTCTGAAGTGATTCCGTCATCGCCCGGCGCCTTGTTGTTTTTAAGCTGCTTCAGGGCCATCCTAATCTCGTACAGACTGATGTCCGGGATATCCTCGGTGTAGTGTCGGGACAGCTTGGCTCTTGGATCTCCTACCAAACTGTCAACGGGCTTTGCGACCGAAGTATATAACTGTCCATAGAACCTCTCGATCTCACCTAAAACCTCTGCTTTTGTTGACGCTATGCTGCCATCTCCCCGTTTCAGCTTTGTCAGCTGGCTTTGCCCAATAGACTTGTCCTTTGCGAACACTTTGGAGCCTTGGTTTCGCTCGATTGTCTCTTTAACACGGTTAGTATTAAAGAGACGCACGTCATGTCGCAAGGACTTGGATATGCGTCTATTGAGCTGCCTATATGACTCCGCGTCATGCGAAGATTGCAGCTGTAGCGAGCGTCGTTCAGCCATGAGGTTTAAAGTTTGAACGGTCAGTTTTTGAGGTCTATCTTTACGGCGTGGTCTAAAAAATTTAGACCCTACCATATGGACAGTTTGTACTACTGACTGCCCGTCGTTGATCTCGTCCACTGATGCCAAGTCCTCAAGGCAAGCAAAGCGGTTAGAGAGCTCAAGTTGAAAGCTTTCGGGGTTTTGGATATGGGCTCGAGTGGGACGGAGCGTAGACTTCATCAGGCTGGACCTTTCAAGTTTAACATTGATATTCAGTGAGCCCCTGACGATTCGATGAGCGCTACCGGTTTTCACCCTGTTGATCACAGACACATCACTGAATATACGTTTCCTGTCGGTCATGATGAAGTCTATCTCATTTCTCGTGGAACCATCGGGACTCAACCAGGTCCATTTCCTTTGAGGCGGCTTCTGGAAGAAAGAGTTCATCATAAAGAGTCCCTCTTTCTCCAAAAAGTCGGCCAGCCTCTGTCCCCTATGGTTCCGTTGTCCATAGCCAAATTGCCCCACTCTCAACTCATCACCGCTTTTCTTGCCCAACTTTGCATTGAAGTCCCCCATAACAACAGTGAAGTAGGTTTTAGAAGTATGTATGGCCTTACTTATGTCCTCATACATAACTTCTACTTCATCATCGGAGTGTGACGAGGTCGGTGCATATACCTGAATGACCTTCAGCGAATATCTTTTGGATATTCTGAGTACCAGGTATACCACCCTGCTCGACACACTTTCGATGGTTATTATGTTGTTTACGAGGGACCTGTGGACGAGAAACCCGACACCACCTTGGGACTGTTGGTCGCCCTCCCGGTGGTAGAGCAAGTTACCGGACTTCAGGGTTACGGTGTCCTCCCCTTCTCTACGGACTTCGCATAGCCCGACTATGTCCCAGTGTAACTTGCTCAGTTCCTCTTCCAGCTCGTAAATCTTTTCGTCAGCCCTCATAGTGCGGATTTGTCTTAAGCGACCTTTATTTCGAGACATAATAAACTAATTGTATCAAGGTAGGAACCAAAGTATGCGCCTTTATATCTTGAATATTTGATGGCAGTTGCGTTACAATATACCTGTTACTTTTTTTGTAGCGATTTCTTTTCTAAAAAATAAAACTTTAAACGGCTCTCCTGTAAAGTTCATAAAATGTCGGTTAAGTCAATTAGCCTTTCTACCGTCGAATTATGTGTCACACGGTATCAAAATTATTTTGTCTTGGGCGTCAACGCTTGAATCCTTCATTACGCTCAGGATTCAATATACGCCCACGCCGGAAATATACCATTTTGATCCCTTGTGACACAATCTACTATTGTAGCCTATAGTCATAGAACAATAGTTATTTTCAAAAAATACTTAAAAAGTTTTCAAGTAGTCGACACGTAAAGCAGGCCTCGCTACAATAAATAAGTGCGGGCGCGATAATAGTACATTACTATAGAGGACGGGAAAAGAAAGCTCACAGGCCAAGTAGATATACCTATCTGGCCGAAGGAACTGAGGCCAGATAGAGATACGCGGCCTGTAACATTGTTTCTCGCCGAGATTTGTTTAGTGCTTTTCTTAATACACTTGAAATGAAATAAAAAATCGAAAGTGACAGTAGGTACCTACACAAACAAATAAGTCAAAGAACGAAACGAATCTACAAAATAATAAAAAAAAAAACAACTTATACCTACGTCAATTTTTTTTAACTATTTGAGATAATCTTTTATCCGGTGATATTGACATTAGTTCTTTTTTACGGTGAAATGCCAAAATGCTCTGTCACTTTACAAGTTACTTCAGGTATTTCACTTTTTAAAGCAGGGTCTTTCCGGTACTTTGCAGTTTTCAAAACTGCAAAGTTATGAAATTCCTTTACATATCAAGTTCAATCATCGAACCAGCGAGATAGTACTTCCTGTAGGCTTAGCACAGGATTAGTGCGACAATATGTCGCCGTGAGATAGCCTATCTATCCCTCTTTTATTGATACAGTTAGTAAAAGATGAAAAATCTATCTCGCGGCGACATACCTGTCACATAGGTACTACCATTATACCAATCATGTGCTAAGCATACTGGTTTAATTTGACGTACGTAATGCCAACATTTCATTGCAAGTTTGAGAGCAAGAAAATGCTTTACGTATCGAGTAAAACCTAACGTAACCCATACTTGAAAACCCATGGTACGGCTACAGTATTCTGTTGTACGACTTCCCATTACGACCATACTTATGGCCGCCCTAACGCGTGCGAGCGTTTACAAATCGCGAGCCGTGAAGGTGCGTCCTTAATGCATTTGTCAGGGTGTGAGATGTTTGCTATTCCACACACTGTGACGTGAAGTGATGATGCACTATGGACAATTGAGCACAGACGATGCAGAGTTGCAGACACTGTGTTTAGGCTTATGATGGTACCGCGTCTAATCGTTTGTCGTCGTGGCTGTCACGTTCTAAGGTGCGTGCAGACCAAAAGAGCATTCGCTGTTCTATCCCCCACTCTACGAAATCAACGAATCACGTTTCGTGTAACAGTCGAATTTCGTAGAGTAGGGGGATAGAACAGCGAATGCTCTTTTGGTCTGCACGCACCTTTACAAGCATGCAAGTGCGTAGCACGATAAATGGATAAAACGGGACTATCATAAGCTACCTCAAGCGTTAAACGCGTGTTACTCGTATACTTGTTAGATCGTGACGGCAATGACAAACGATTAAACACGGTACCATTAAAAGTCTAGGACGCGTCTAGCCGTGATGGGCAAAAAATAAATTTGTATGTGTACTTTGTAACAAAGTATTTGTTACTCAACTCTGACGTTTTGGTACGATTTTTTTTAAGTACAGCTGTACCTACAAAAATAAAATAGCTTTCAACACGAAATTAGTGCGTAGAGATAGATAATCTACAACTTTAAACTTTTGCCTATCATCCCCTGGCATACAAGCCCCATTTCAATTATATAAATTAAAGATAATGTCTGTTGTGCACCCTCAATGATAATCTAGCACGCCATAATAGAATCCCATCCCTTCAAAGGGATGCCCGCCCTACCCCAACAATCTTCATCGCCACTAACTAAATGAAGTGATATCCCAATCACTAGGTATATAAATAATGCGATTGGTATAGCACTTATTGCTATATAAACAAGGTGTGTTTTGGCAGAGCTACTTGAGTTGTGTTAATATCTGTAAGTGATTCCTGGGAAAATGGACACGTATTTAGGTACCTAATAAAATAAACATAAACGATAATGATAATCTTTCCTATGGTACCACTTACTCATACTTCCGAGGAGTTCATACGTCGACGATATTATAATTATGTATATTTGGAATAGGTTATTCGAATTTTATTGACGATTTTTTTTGCGGGGTGTTTGGGGTCGGATGAAAAGTTTATTTCTTTGAACACATATCAAGTTTGTATCTCACAGGTCACATTAATATATGTAATGTAGATATATGTATACAAACTAGAAGCAATCTTGAGTAATAAACACTAACGTATTTAATACTTATTATTTATAAGTAATTAACTGTTTATTACAGACAGACACTAATAAATCACAAATTTCTTTCGAAAAACGATACCGAAAATTGTTTTGACTCACAATGTATTGCTGGGTTAATGTATACATACTTTTCCTTAAAAATAAAAACCGTTTAAAAATTTTTATCATACAAGCGCTAGTAAAATTACCGGATGCAATAAAACTAACGTAATACATCGGACCTGTTTACCCTGGTGGTACTACATACATATAGAAATTAATTCACCTTTAACCTTATTATGTTAACAGCAGGGTCGAATTTGGCAAAGCTAGGGGTGAGGGTGTAATAATTGTCGTAAATCTGTCTCCTGCGCACTCTGTGTAATGAGGGTCAGTGACCTCGCATGTAGTGTGGACTAGGAAATAGAGAAAATACAGTAGGTTAGCGAGAATAGTTTCATAATATTATTGTAGACTAGCTGTGCCCGCGACTTCGCACGCGTGCTGTTCGGTGATCTGTGTTGTACATTTTCAAATGTATGTCTGGTAAATGGGTTTCTTAGAATTGGTCCTTTAAATTGTGATAATCAGATTAACAGCCAAGTTACAAACGTATTGTGTTCGGTGTAGCAAATAAATTAATATCATACACAATGAAATAAATGGTTTAGGTACCTATCGTTTGAGGTTAACTTCCAAATACTACTCAAATTTTGATATCTCTAAAGGTAGTAAAATAATGTGGTTTCCCTCAGCAAACAAAATGATAGTCGCATTTCAAAACGCCAAAATTATACGTATTCTAAAAAGCATAAGCATAGCGTAAGTAAGGAGTTGAGGGTAAAAATTAAGATGAGGCTTGAGAGCATCATAAAAGTCATCATCATAGCATGGATTACCCTAAGTTAACCGGAGGACTTCAGTTGCTGAATGCGTGGCAGTAAGCGTCAGTGCAGTGTATGCAAAAACCTATCGCCAGGGTTTGAGTCGAGGAACCCAAAAGAGTAATATTCGGAAAAAGTTGTAAAATAATCTAAGATGGCAGTGTGCTGGGGCGAAAAGTTTAAATCCCGAGTAGTTCAGCAAGCCCGAAGGGCGAACTTTAGGTTGGGAGGAAGAAGGCCGATCCAGCAGAGGATTGAAGGCCCGGAAACTCACTCCAGGGGCCCAAGTAATTCGGCCTTGCAGCAGGAGGGCCGACCCAATCACAGAAACAATAAAAATACATGTCAAATATACAGAGTAAGGAGGTCGTAGGCCGAACTATGAGAAAACAGAACAGTGGTCCGAGCCCGACGCGTTCTAGCATTCAATATAATATTTATTCAGTATTCAAATAAGTCGAGCCTGAGGGCCGAAAGCCCGAAGCCGAGGCGTTAAGGCTGCAAAGGGCGAGTTCCAAGCAGTGCCGATGACCGATCGTATTTTTCATGAAATACTGGCTTTATGGCCGAGACCGAGACATAGTGCCAAGCATTTAATATATGCAGTAATTAAACAAACCGAGCCTGAGTGCCCAAGGCCCAAAGGTGAGGCGTCAAGACCACGAAGGCTGAAAGGCTGGGATTTAGGCTTTAGGCTTTAGGCTCGAGAACACAGCTCACGCGATCCCGAGGGCCGAAGGCCCGAGGGGTTAACCTTTGCTGTCAGTCTATGGACCTGAGGGTCGTAGGCTCGAGAATACAGTTCACGCGATCCCGAGGGCCGAAGGCCCGAGGGGTTAACCTTCGCTGTCAGTCTATGAACCTGAGAGTCGTAGGTTCGAGAACACAGTTCACGCGATCCCGAGGGCCGAAGGCCCGAGAGGTTAACCTTCGCTGTCAGTCTATGAACCTGAGGGTCGTAGACTCGAGGACACAGTTCACACGATCCCGAGGGCCGAAGGCCCGAGGGGTTAACCTTCGTTGTCAGTCTATGGACCTGAGGGTCGTAGGCTCGAGAACACAGCTCACGCGATCCCGAGGGCCGAAGGCCCGAGGGGTTAACCTTCGCTGTCAGTCTATTGACCTGAGGGTCGTAGGCTCGAGAACACAGTTCACGCGATCTCGAGGGCCGAAGGCCCGAGGGGTTAACCTTCGCTGTCAGTCTATGGACCTGAGGGTCGTAGGCTTGAGAACACAGTTCACGCGATCCCGAGGGCCGAAGGCCCGAGGGGTTAACCTTCGTTGTCAGTCTATGAACCTGAGGGTCGTAGGTTCGAGAACACAGTTCACGCGAGCCCGAGGGCCGAAGGCCCGAGGGGTTAACCTTCGCTGTCAGTCTATGGACCTGAGGGTCGTAGGCTCGAGAACACAGTTCACGCGATCCCAAGGGCCGAAGGCCCGAGGGGTTAACCTTCGCTGTCAGTCTATGAACCTGAGGGTCGTAGGTTCGAGAACACAGTTCACGCGATCCCGAGGGCCGAAGGCCCGAGGGGTTAACCTTCGCTGTCAGTCTATGAACCTGAGGGTCGTAGGCTCGAGAACACAGTTCACGCGATCCCGAGGGCCGAAGGCCCGAAGGGTTAACCCACGCTGTCAGTCTAACAAACCGAGAGCCGAAGAGACTTTTTTTGATGACTGTCAAAATATACGAAAAAGGTTTTGCGTTGATATTTGTGAAGTTGCATATAGTTATATAATTTTTACTTTTCAGTTGCTAAATATTAATGTGACACATGCTGGGATTATTTTGACAGGTAATATGTACACATATTTTTGATTGGTAAATTTGTTCAGATGCATAATAATATGTATCTTTCTATGCTCATTTATTTTTGAAGCCTTGGATTTGCTCATATATTTATGAACTCGACTGTACATAATCGTAAGCGTATGAGACATCAAAAGAAACGTCTTCAAAAATTATAGAAAAACTTTTTTCTTTAAGCGGATCGTTTTGGAGATATCAGCTATTAAAGCCGTTGAAAGTGTGCCCTTGTTCAATTATTTTAAAGTACGGGGTATAAAGTTCTGAGAAAAATGGTGTTGATAAATTGTTGAGGGTTGAAGAACGCAGTCCTCACTTATTATTTATAGCGCCTGCTCAAATAGTCATGGCAAATGCGTCGCGTCTGCTGATACTTTTGAATAGTTGTAGGCTATTAAATTTAAGGTGTTTCTTGTAAATTGATTGGTCATGTCTCTTAAAATAATTTACGCAGTTTTTGTAATTTGTTCCATTTACACATACATATTTACACATGCAGTGGCCTATATCACAAAACTTTACAAGCGTACAATTCTACAAAATTGTATAAATTCCCATACAAAAAGTTGACAATTTTGTAGAATTGTACACTTGTAAAGTTTTGTGGTATAGGGGCCAGGAGTCCGCTGGATGCGGGTGGCACAGGACCGGTCATTGTGGCAATCTTTGTGGGAGGCCTATGTTCAGCCGTGGACGTCTTTCGGCTGATATGATGATGATGATGATATTCAAGAACCGAATACATTAATGGGATTTACTAAAGTATCGTGAGACAAATCAAGTTAAAGGCGCTCTTATAAAATTAACATAGTGATGATGATGATGATGACGACACATATGCATGCACAGATGCATAGTAATGAACTCTTTCAACGACTTCTGGTTTGATCAAAATATCTCTTATACTTTTTGAGATAGGTTGATTTAACTGTAATTTTAATTTTTTACTGCAAGTCCGACTCACACTTGACCATTTTTTATATCCTATGTCCCGACCCGAGGTCTCCTGAATACGACGGTGAAGTTTTCATTAAAATCCATCCAACCGTTCTCTCGTGATGCTCCGTGCAATAAACAGACAAACAGACAAACAGACAAAAATTCTAAAAATTACATAAATGTGATCTATTATCGATTTTAAGACCTCCTCTATCATTTTTTTGTAAATATCTTCCATGTACAGACTTTCGACCCTCTTCAGCTTTATTATATGTATAGATATAGAAGATGTTGTAAGAAATTTCACGATCACACTAGAGCGTAGCTTACTAATCCTACTGATACTGATAGTAGGTGCTGACTGCTGCTACGAGCTATGCTACGGCGCAGAATGTACATAATAAGGATAGGCTATGATAATTTCGGAGAGTGACACATTTGGACATCGCTGCATAGAATTTTATACTTTTATTTGATTTGATTTAAGTTTGAAAATAATATTGCTAGTAGAGTCAAGAACGTATCAAAATATGAAGTGAATAGTCATTTAGTTAAATTCATGATAATTGAAAAAAATCGTGTTCAACCGATTTTTCCAAGATCCCTGTATCAGACCCCGATTTGGTGCCATCGGAACCATCTCGATTTGTTTTAAAGTCGGTTAAAAGTAGTACATTTCGATACAAGTGCAAAATAGTATTTTATGTGACTGATTCATAATGTTTTAATGCCTAATTATGAACAGTTCCATACATAACTTTATCTACATGCATACAATAAGTTTTCTAAAATATGTTCATTTTTGTGGCAGCAAATTATTGGTCACGGTTGTAGCGGCGTCCCGGATTTCTGGTGGTTTTCACACATTTCAACATCACTGTCTTCGTCGTCATAAATAATTTTTCAGTGTAAATATTTCACAACGAACTCGATAATATTTAACTTTCAAGTCAACAGTCCAAAAAAGTTGGATGTTTGAAACAATTCAAACAAAACAAATGACTGAACTGACATTCGTTTTTTTTTATTCATAAACCAGGTAAGGTCTTGAGTCGATATCGATTCTCAAATCGATTCTCAGTATTCGAGATTTAGAAGAATGTATGTAATAATTTTAATGTGAATGAAATTACAAATCGATTAATTCGATAATCGAAATTAAAATGTGTTTTTTCTTTTTAACAGAATGTTCGAAATTTAATTGTGATTAAGATCGGTTGCCGATATCGTAAAGTAAAAATTATGATACACCCACAGATACAGATTTCTTAAAGTAGGCTATTTGCTTACCGCCGCTAAACATATTGTAGACAAGTTATGATATGGATGTAGATAAAAAATCTTTTTCGACGTGGGTGAAAGTTGGAGCCCGATTGAAACGAGGGCGACAATCACCCGAGTTAAAAAGAAGTTTTTACACGTGTATCGAACGACTTTTTTCATAACAAGTGCCATAAAAAGAGAAATTTACGCACGCGAAGCGCAAAGTTTACTTTTCCGCACTAGTTAGGAAAAGGAATTATCGAAATCGGTTGGCGTGATATTGAGTTATTCGTCCATTTGTCGTGCAAATACTTAATGCAAATTTAAAACTCGTAGATGCCACTGTCAGAACTGGACCAAATTAAAATGGGATAAATCAGCAAGATAATGTCAGACGATTCGAAAGTGCTTATTAATAAGCTTACTTGAATAAAGAATAGTTTGACTTTGACTTATTGAAATAGGTAGGTACTAGGTACATATAAAATGCCTATAAATCCTTCATTTTATAAACTAGCAGCTAGATTACGTGAACATTTTCAATCAAATATATTGAAGGGCTGCGAACAAATACGAGTATAATTATGAGCAAGTTTCTATTGCTATGGCATTAGAGTGCAAGTTCAGATATTTTTAAGCACCATGTCGGCTCTGATATATCTGGGTCGCGTTTTATAAAGTTACATTTGACAATTTCGCTGTTTGCCTCTCTAACGCACGCTAGTAGTAGTAGTAGATTTTTCTTCTCTCTCTTGATAATGTCAGACGATTCGAAAGTGCTTATTAATAAGCTTACTTGAATAAAGAATAGTTTGACTTTGACTTGACTTTGACTTTGACGCACATATTGACTAGAAAGCGAGGCAAACAGCAAAATTGTAAATTCGTAACTTTATGAAACGCGACCAAGCGACTGTCCACTCTGTCCAGTCTCACCCTTTACATCAGCTAGCCTGCTGTATTGGATGCGTTGCGACAAAGCACGCAAACCCCATGCAGACATACAATTACGATAGATTGACAGTATCAACATCGATTATAGCGTCCCTTAACTTTATTTCCTTTTACTATTACTGTTCTAGTTAATAGCTCTTTGTTTAGGTAGTGACTATGTGCTCGCGGTGTTCTTTTGTTTTCTTGTTTACCTTTGTATGCTGAGCGAAATAATGAGTATACCCTCAGAATGCCTTTTGAATTTAAGAACGTTATACTTAGAAAAAATAAGAAAATCCTGTGCACGTGTGTTCGTATGTTCGACCTCCAACTCGTGTCGACTAAACAAAAAGAGCATTCGCTGTTCTAGCGCCCGTTCTACGAAATCAACCAATCACATTTTGTGTACCGATCTAATTTCGTAGAGTGGGAGGTTAGACCCAAGTAGCAAACAAGAATAGTGATTAAATCTTACATGTCTAAACTTTATCTAAAATAATAATTAGCTAAATTTAAAAAGACTCGGTTAAGTAATTTTAATCTTAAAAACTAAATAGTTTTAAGCTACCGCTACTTTAGCAAATTAAGAATACCTAAAACCTACTTAAGTATTCTTAAAACTATTCAGTATTAAGTGTGTCTACAACTAATTCTAAGATAGGACTTTTTTCTCAAGTCAGATTATTTAGAGGCTCACTTAAGGCCTCATGGTATAATTCAAGTATTAGTTTAGAATCGCAAAGTAAAAATTGATTTTGTAGATAAACTTAAGATGACAGTAAGACCAAGCTCTATAATTTGGCTAACTGAAGACTGTTGTATTACATTTTGAGTACATTAAATCATATTTAAGTAAAAATTGTATTAACGGGACGTTTTTTATCAAACTGGAACTAAGAGAACATGGATCAAATAAAAAACTTAAAAAGATCTGGTGGTTTTCGTAGGCGTGTTTAGAAATATAAAAAATATCGTCTAATCGTGTGCCACGACAAAGTGCTTCACATCTTACCAGTGCAATTAGTGAAACTTCGTTGTCCTTATTACCGAGTACATCGTCGAGTGATACTTCAGTATCATTATTAGCATGTACTGTAGATTGAGAGAAAGGAGAAGATGACGCTCAATATGTGGAAATCAAAGTAGCGGAGGACAGCGATGATTTTATTGAATTGGAATCGAAAGCTTACATTGATTTCAATTTTAGAGAGCAGTTAAGACAGTGGTCTCTTGATTACAACATACTTCAAACTGCAATAAATGGCTTATTGCAGATTATAAACCAGCGTGATCCAGGTGTTGTGCCAAAAGGTACTAGGAGAAATACCAGTAAAGTCCGTGGATACCAAATGTTGTGGTACAGGAGAATATTGGCATCATGGATTTGAATTAAATATTTAACATTATTTCAGAAATTTGGATAATAATATGATTTTATATGTAAACATAAATATTGATGACCTGCCAACATCCAGAAGTTAAAAAAATGAATTCTGGCCAATCCTATGTAATATTCATGAGGTGAACGATGAGCCTGTGATAACGGTTGGAATTTACTGTGGTGTTGAAAAACCACAATGTCATGAATTTTTAAAACCTTTTGTAACTGAAATGAAAAAAATCTTCAAGACGGCATTAAGATAAATGATTACTTAATAATCATAAAATTGAGATAATTTATATGTGATTCGCTAGCAAGAGCCTTCATAAAGAGTGAAAAAAAAAAATATCAATTACGCTTAATGATTTTTAAATATAAAACTTTGGTTAAAGCTATTGGACTAAAAAATATATTATGCACTTACCACTCGATGTTAACTGGGATTCACATAGAAATGTATTACTTTTACTGACTGTAAGCTATTAAATATGTCTTATCTGGCATAAATATTACCGTTAGTTGGACGGCCACTTGCATTGACTAAGTCAGACTAAAGATTCTACTGCGTCCCATTAAGTATTAAAAAGATCTACACTAATTCGGTTTTAAGGATAAGTTTAGTATAATGTGTCTAAACTTGTCTATACTTTATCTAAAGTAACCTTTAAAATTCAGTATCGTCTAAAGTCATACTACGTTAAGAATAATAAGAATTAACGCCATTTTGTATTTTAAATATTTAAAAAAAATTAATTATTCTGACCGCTGTTCATAAGAAATAAAATACATTGAAGTAAAATTTTTGTTATAGCAACACTTTTATCTGAAATATATACCGAAAAGTAATATTCTGCGCTGTATGTAAGATTTTTTTTCATTTAGTAATTATTCAAAATTTTGATTGCTCTTTTTCCAGTATTTTGTAAGCCCGTCTGTTTTATGGCACTTTCAATCAATTTTACTCGATAAACAATCATGCGTTGTAATTGTTACATACTAGTAGGGACAAAAATCGTATTTTATTAAACGGAAAAACCAATCGAGTAATCGCCATTTTGATAAACCACAATGAATTCTCTTTTTACTAAAATAGTTCACCATGTTTTCTAAAATACGATTCGATTAGTAAAAAAAGTATTAAAATTGTCTTCATTAAGAGATGATCGAATTTGTGCAGCTAGGTGTTAATAGTTTTACTTACTTAAGTAAGTATTGTAGATATCTGTAAGTTTAATTATAAGTCTTAAGTCAACCTTCAGGATATCTTGAAATCCAAGGTTAATGATCAGTTAAATACTCATTCTTAAGTAGGGTTTAAGTTTGTCTAAACATCAGTATTAACTCTGTCTTGAGATTTTCTTAAATACTGTGCCCACTCTGTCTAAACTCAGTCTTGGAGAAATCTTCAAGATATCTTCAGGGACATAATGGTTTTAGCCAAGACAACAGCAAGAATTTGTCTAATTGTCTTCAAGATATCTTCAATACCCTCTTAAGACATGTGATTGTTACTTGGGGAAAAGCGAATGCTCTTTTAGTTTGAACGCACCTTTAGAACGCCCCCTTCGGTCGTATTTTAATTTATCGTCACTCGTTCTTAGTTTTTTACGTATTAGCTACTTGTATCGTAATATTATTTGTAACAACTCGCCTACCCTCCACTTACAATATGAGTATTACTTGCCGCAAGTCATTAATGAGGGTAAGGCAACTGCCAGGTAGAACCAGTCTGGGATTTGCTACTCAAGGGTATAAAAGGCGGTGACCCTGCTCGGGACGGGCACTTCGTGTCTGACTTTGATCGTGTAAACTAAAGTGTTTGTGTGAGATAATATATGTAGTGATTCTGATTGCGAACTACAGTGTTATTACTACCTCCCGGATATTCCCCACACCCAAGTGAAGGTTTCATCTTCAGAATTGGGATAAACACGTCCACCAAAAGCTATTGTGCTCGCCGAAGCCAGAGCCATGCGAATCGATGCCGGAACCGTGCCGTTCGGAGCCGTGCTAAAAGCGTCATATTGATGACACGCACTCGCAGGGAGCGATGCCTAAAACTTCAAATCGAAACAATGTGAGACCTAGCCGGCTGGATCAAGACATACGCAGCGATCATCTGAGACGACCACGCACTCGTAGCCGCAGCCCGCTGTGGAGATTGCGAGAGCAAGAAGAGGAATTGGATTCACAAAGACATATGATTGAAGTCCTATTGAGCCAGCTGGAAAACGAAAGCGCAAAACGACGTGAGAACGAGCAACGCAAGAACGAGCAACGCAAGAACGAGCAACGCAAGAACGAGCAACGCAAGAACGAGCAACGCAAGAACGAGCAACGCAAGAACGAGCAACGCAAGAACGAGCAACGCAAGAACGAGCAACGCAAGAACGAGCAACGCAAGAACGAGCAACGAAAGAACGAGCAACGCAAGAACGAGCAACGAAAGAACGAGAAACGCAAGAACGAGCAACGAAAGAACGAGCAACGCAAGAACGAGCAACGAAAGAACGAGCGTCGGCGTCGTGAGATCGAGCGACGGGAGAACGAGCAGCGGTAGTCACCTACGACGAGGCTGGACTCACACCAAGAGCGATCAAGGTATGATTCGGCATCATCTTTTTTCGAAAAATTAACTAAAATGTTGAAGAATAGACCCAGTGAACGTGAAAGTTTTGTTACCATTAACAACGTTATCCCTGAGTTCGATCCCTTACCTAAAGAGCAAACAATTAGCGCATGGGTCGATTAAGTAGTCAAATGCGCTGAGATTTGTGATTGAACCGATAGGCAAATAGAACATTTAGTCGTGTTATTTACACAAAAGATATAGATAAGTCATTCTAAATTCTTATTAACCTAATACTAATAGAAACATTATAGGTACGATAGTGTACAATCAATAATTGAGAGAGAGTGGGAGAGTGCTTACATTGCAAATTCAACATTAAATGTAGTTAACTCGATCAGTGGTCAATAAAAGGTTAGATCCCATTTTTTTGCATAAATTACAACAAATGTGCGTGCAAAGCGACCGTTTTCGAAGACAGTGTTTGTGCCAAATAATATTGTACTAATATAATGATGTATTAAAGTTGGTCCAAATAATTACAATTACAAAACTATCCTAAAACTAAATTAAAACGAATTAGTGCTAAGAAAATAAAATAAATAAAGTAAGAAGTTTCATAGTCTACACTACAGAGTTTATATAACGTTTTTCAGCTATTGTTCTAGCGGACATTCGGTACTGCCCGTTTCGTGGTCACAGGGCTTCTTGTAGAGTCGGCACGATCCACATTTCAGTGGGTCGGACCTTTTTTTTTGTCCTTTATTGCATGTCCCACGATGCCGCAATGTCCACAGGTGTTGGTCTCCATACGACACGTCTTCGCTGCGTGGCCATACTGTTGGCACTTGTAGCACCTGAACACGAGGGTGAAATCCCTCACTGGGCACGACGACCAGTTAACAAAAACCCTGTAATTTTGAGTTAGACCTTTTCTTATAGTAGCAGGTACTTCAATGTCTCGGCGTCCTTTTTCCCAGATTTGTGACTCAGCTTAGAAGAGGCCAAAAAGGTATCAAGTGATAGGTCAGTTATTTTATTGGCTAAATTTTGAATACACTTAAACACCTCAGTTTCTATCGTGGCAGCAGGAAATGAAATGAAATTATTTATTGCTGAACATGGGTTAGTCATTTATAAACAGGTAAGTTGGTGTTAAAAGCTGCATTTTCCACATGATCTGCCTTGTCAGGCGTGCAAAGTTCGGTCTTAAAATTTAATTGGTAATAAAATAATATCATTAATTATTTAAAAGAATAACATACTAAACACAACAAATACTTGGACACAATATTATTTTTACATTTTCACATTTTTAGAATGTCTATGTAATTTCATGGTGTAGATAATCTTTAATATAATAAAAACATCGATCTAATAACCATTTGTGCAATTGTTTTTTTAATATATTAGTAATCATGTCATGAAACAGTTTTGGCAGTGTATTATATAAGCTGGTACACATACAATAAACTTTTTTTGTTTATAATTAGTCGAGTGACATCTGGGCATACACAAATAGCTAGAAACAATTAGTGCTTCTTTTACCATTTACATCATTTATCTTGAACAGGTGTTCATTTTATTTAAGGAACACCGATATCAACAGTTTTAGGTTTACGCTTCTGCGTTTCGTCAAGGGTAAATCCAGATTTTGTCAATTGTGACCGAATGGTTAAGTTTCACGATGTCCTCCTTCTACAGAACATCTCGCATGCTACGCCGCCGTTTAAAATTTTTCGTAATCTTGACACATGCAGTTTCATTTCGTCGGGACGAATGATCTTTTGAACGAGGGATTTGGTCTCCTCGCTCGATTTTAATTTATCAGTCTGATAAATGGCGATGTTCGAGGGCTGGACAAATTGAGCCGCATTATTTTTAAGGGCATCTACAAAGGAAAATGTTTCCGAACAAGGCTTGGCGAGTCGCTCCATCTGTTATGTAAGTTCATGTACGGTCTGAGCTATGCTAGTTTTATTCTTGTTGAATACGGTGGGCTTGAAAGGCCTGTATGGGCAACTTTTCGACAGTAGTTGCTAATTTTCTGCAATACGGTGCAGCTGCAGAGATTTTATAATAATGCAATTGATTATTTATTTATATTTATGCATACGTCCGGTCAGAACGAAAGCCGACGAATATGATGGTATAAAGGAGTCGTAGCAATAGATAAAATATTCCCCTGGCTAAGTTACGGTGCTAACTATTCTTCTAGTAGTGATAGGGACAAAAAAAAAAAAAACACTAGTAGGTAATTGGTACAAAATTCACGTTCACTGCATGTAGTCCGTGGGCTACTCGGCCTGAAATTAGAAAACGGTATAATTTGGGGGTACCAAGTGTCCTTTATACAGTAGTTAGACATATTCATAAGGATGTTAAAAAAGTATAATAGACATCTCAAAGTGGTAGCTAATAGGCATACGGGCTATTTCAAGATTTCCGTTGTATGACAGGTATGGTTAAAATTAGGAGGTACAAATTTTCCTTTTCACGGCTGTTAGGTAAGCTTATAAAAACGTCAAAAATGCAAGATTGCCGTTTATAAGTACTACCTAACAAAAATGGGGGCCAATCAAAGACGGTGGATCTCAAGTTTTACAAAATAAAGTATATCTCGAGAACTATTAAATATATCTAATTACTCTCTTGAACAAAATTAAAGGCATATCTGCAAGCTTCATATTTTGCATACACACCATATTGCTAAAACCAACCAATAATTAATTATGACCAAATTTATGAAAATTTCGTGATTTTGATTTTTTTTGTGTCGTGTTTTTACATAGTAGTCATGACGCTAGAAAAATTAAATATTTTTTTAAAGATAGTGTATTTAATAAGCTTTAATTTGATGTATGTAACTTGTTGGCGGTATTTAAAAAAAGACCCATAAAAAAATATTTAAATAAATTGTAGTCATTATCCACCGGTATACTTAGTGATTTAAGAGGCGATTTTTTTATATTTTTCAATCTTGGTTATTTGAAATAAGCACTATTATTTACGAGTGGCACTTACATCGCCTCTTAAATCACTAAGTATACGGTGGATAATGACTACAATTTATTTAAATATTTTTTATGGGTCTTTTTTTTAATACCGCCAACAAGTTACATACATCAAATTAAAGCTTATTAAATACACTATCTTTAAAAAAATATTTAATTTTTCTAGCGTGATGACTACTATGTAAAAACACGACATAAAAAAAATCAAAATCACGAAATTTTCATAAATTTGGTCATAATTAATTAATGGTTGGTTTTAGCAATATGGTGTATATGCAAAATATGAAGCTTACAGATATGCCTTTAATATTGTTCAAGAGAGTAATTAGATATTTTTAATAGTTCTCGAGATATACTTGATTTTGTAAAACTTGAGATCCACCATTTTTGATTGGCTCCCATTTTTGTTAGGTAGCACTTATAAATGGCAATCTTGCATTTTTGACGTTTTTATAAGCTTACCTAACAGCCGTGAAAAGGAAAATTTGTACTTCCTAATTTTAACCATACCTGTCATACAACGGAAATCTTGAAATAGCCCGTATGCCTATTAGCTACCACTTTGAGATGTCTATCATACTTTTTTAACATCCTTATGAATATGTTTAACTAGTGTAAAAAGAACAGTTGGTACCCCCAAATTATACCGTTTTCTAATTTCAGACCGACTAGCCCACGGACTAATGGTTGTCACAATAATTTCATGATTTATCATTTGCTGATGCCAAGTCATACACTACCTTGTTGTCATTCGAGATAACTAGAGTGAATAGCGGTCATTAGAGATGAACCCAAGAAAAAAAAAAAGAGTGAATAGCGGTCATTAGAGATGAACCAAAAAAAAGAGACCCGGGTATGTCGTTAAACTACGTCCAAAACGACGACGATGATGATGATGATGACGATGACGATGACGATGACGATGATGATGATGATGATGATGATGATGATGATGATGATGATGATGATGATGATGATGATGATGATGATGATGATGATGATGATGATGATGATGATGATGATGATGATGATGATGATGATGATGATGATGATGATGATGATGATGATGATGATGATGATGATGATGATGATGATGATGATGATGATGATGATGATGATGATGATGATGATGATGATGATGATGATGATGATGATGATGATGATGATGATGATGATGATGATGATGATGATGATGATGATGATGATGATGATGATGATGATGATGATGATGATGATGATGATGATGATGATGATGATGATGATGATGATGATGATGATGATGATGATGATGATGATGATGATGATGATGATGATGATGATGATGATGATGATGATGATGATGATGATGATGATGATGATGATGATGATGATGATGATGATGATGATGATGATGATGATGATGATGATGATGATGATGATGATGATGATGATGATGATGATGATGATGATGATGATGATGATGATGATGATGATGATGATGATGATGATGATGATGATGATGATGATGATGATGATGATGATGATGATGATGATGATGATGATGATGATGATGATGAACAATCTTAACTTCACAATGTGATTTAACATGGGTATTAAAACATTTTTAATAGATATGTAGAGGATATCTACTTGTCAGTATGTTACATTCACAAATCTAACACAGATATAATAAATTAATACAAACATAACTCATCGTGGCATAGTTAAAAATATTAAAATGAAATTCTAAAAATAATTAAAAGATAAAAAAAAAATCTGTAGCAGTTAAAAGCATACTTCAATCCGAAATAAAAACAAATATGAAAAAAAAAAATAGAGATGTAAAGGGTCTCTAGGTGTCAATAGGTAAATATACAAAACATCTATCTTTAAAATTACCGAATGAAGTCAGAGTGAAAGTTAAAATATTCTTTATTCAATTAGGCCCAGCAACGCACGCTTTTGAATCGTTAAACTAAATAGCAAATGAGAAAAAAAGGAAAAACTACTTCCGGTTCTAATCCTACACCACTGTTTCTGCGGAACTTGTTCTTTCAAATAATAGTATTATAACATCTTACAGCTAACATGTATTAATTAAAAACGAAACAGTAATTTGATTTAATATAAATACAGATATAGTACATTAACTAGAGATGAAGTCTCTAATAGTCAGAATAAATATATAAATGTAATGAATTTTGAGAAATGTATGATGTAAAGATATACGTAAAAGGGTATACAATTGTTTTTATTTAAACAAAAGTTAAATAAAATTATCATTGCTAGAGATGTATAAGGTCTCCATGCGTCATAATATTAAATAGTCATAAATAAACAAAAATGAAGCGAATTTAATTTCTCATCAAGAACAGCAGAAAAAAATGTTTGAATTTAAGTACGCCGTGAGTGAGCTAGTCAGACCACATAATTTTTATTTCTTTACAATTGTACATATAAGGTACCTATCAAAATAAAAAAACATTGTCACACATCAAAAAACCCTAAAGTGGCCCGGGGCATAGTTCCCAGAACGCTCGCCGCATTGCCTCTTTGTATGGCTAAACTGAGCCTCTGGGCGAAGTACGACCCTGCCCGTAGGTCACCAGACACACCGATCAGTTTTTTTGAAATTTCATTCACGAGTTTCTTTGTGTCTGATGACCAGGGCCCGAGGGTTTCAACCGCAAGTGCCATAAATATGTAATTGTTTTTTAAAAAAGCATATTTACGGCACTTGACAGTTTGGGCGTCTTCGGCGGCAGACCCCTGCTTCCTTGCAGAGCGCTGGACATGGGATGGGGCCAGCGTATCCACACAGGTCACATCCCATGCCAAAGGCCGCCCGAAGTACCAAGGCACAAGAGATACGCCGTCTGGTCGTTTGCCGTCTGCCGCTGACAGACCTACGGGTTCCAAGGTCGCTGGTATGGAGGCGGAGCCGAGCGCCCTACGAATGAGGTCATTGAGTGAAGCGTGTCTAAACACTCGACCAGCACTCGACTGGCAGTGTAGTCCGTGTCGACCGAGGGGGTCTACTGAACCTCCGCAACGGCAGCAGGGGTGCGGTTCACAAATTTTGAGCCCAAGCCGGAGACATATAGCCACACGCAAAGCAGGCGGATCCAAAAGACATCCAGTGTTTTGTGAAGGCAAAGCGTGTAGCCAATGTCCCGACTCGGGTTCAGATATAGCCAGAAGACGGGCTCGTTCCGTAGGATTATGAGAGTGAGTTTCTAATAGTGATTTGTGAACGATTTTGACTTTTATTTGATCCCAGGCGGCTTGGCTGGATTTTTCTGAAGGCGAACTCTGACCAGGATTACTGGTTTCCCAACTTGACTCAGCATCTGCTAAGCATGTCACTGCCACACCAGCGGGATCGGTAACATTGAGAATGCCACTGGTGAGCGCGACGGTGCTGTGAACTGAAGAGATAAAAGCAGGAAGAGCCAGATCGGTCGTGGAGCGAATGCCTAAACCGCCATATTTGATTGGCAGGGTGGCCTGGGACCAGCTTTCCGAATTAAGGGAAATATTTAAAATTTTGCAAAGAGTTTCTTTCAATACGTTATCTATGGATAATGTAAGATCGGGGAATTTCCAAACAGGGCTGCAGCGTAAGATGTACAAGAATTTTGGAGACCACATAATTAATTAATACAAAAAAATAAGAAACTGACTATCTTACGATAAAGCTTAACTTCCTAAATACCTACTACCTTATATCCAAATATTTTTTGTCATCAATGTAATCTAATTCTGTAGTATCCTTTTCTTTAATCAAGCAATTTTTAATAATCAGTTTAAATTTATGAATAGCGGTCATTCGACCCAAATAAAAGAAAAGAGGCAAGTGGTTTAAAAAAAAAAAAAAAGTAAATCAATTGATGTAACTTGATTTAACGTAACGCGTATTTAAGTTTCAGAATAATTATCATTTATCATAATGTTATTGTGCATCTTTAGTCGTCAGATAGTCGTACCGACTTTTGTTGAGAGTTTCTTTAGGGTACATATAAATTGTTGTGTAGTAATTTACCTGTCTAATACTCATCACTATATTCAAGTACAAATTCAAGTTCAAATACTTTAATGTTAATAAAACACACGTCAACATAAAAATACAAAATACAATGAAGCAAACAATTAAAAGTCGATAAAAAAAAAATTAACCATAAATATAACCGAGTAAATTAATACGAACAAAGTTACTAAATTTAAACAGAATACAATATAGTTTTTTTTTTTCAAAGAACTGAAATCATACATTACATAAATAAATAAATGTAAAAAAAAAAACTAATACACAAAAATCATCAAATTACAATTGCATATAAATTAAAAGAAATTAATAATCTTTTAAAACATACGTAAAATAGTAATATTAATGACTGAAATTAGTCACGTTTACAATAAAATAAACACAGCCTCTCAACACCGTCCCCAAATGACAGTGCAACGACCGTCCCACCTGTGGGATGCGACCCTTCCACAGTGCAGTAGCGGAAACGCGGGAGCAGCCACACATACTCCAGGAGGAGTATCGTTCGCATATTCAGTTCAGTAAAATAAGCTTAATCTTAAACGAGGGGACTCGTTTTGAGCAGGATGACCGACTGTAACAACTCGCCTACCCTCCACTTACAATATGAGTATTACTTGCCGCAAGTCATTAATGAGGGTAAGGCAACTGCCAGGTCTGGGATTTGCTACTCAAGGGTATAAAAGGCGGTGACCCTGCTCGGGACGGGCACTTCGTGTCTGACTTTGATCGTGTAAACTAAAGTGTTTGTGTGAGATAATATATGTAGTGATTCTGATTGCGAACTACAGTGTTATTACTACCTCCCGGATATTCCCCACACCCAAGTGAAGGTTTCATATTACACATTAAAATCGTTGTTCTAAAAGTATTTTCTTAAATCATTGCAGTATCTCTTAAATCTTACAATTGAAGATTGTAAGAAATATCAAACTAGTTTTCATTTTGACATGGTCCTGGAGTTCCAATTGGTTGAGAGCACATAACCCCTATTTTCGAAAGTTAAAAATCCCGCATCGCCTAGCAACGGCCGCCCAGCAACAATTTAATCGATTCCCAACCGCTTCCTAAAACCACGAGTGGATTCCGTCGGCGATCAACTTTTTCAATTATGGCTGACGTCACTGAGCAAGTGTATTTCGGGCATCCTTTTCGGTTTTGGAAGGTACGTTTAAATGTAAATAATGAATTCGCTCGAATTTACTTCCACTTCGAACTTTGCAGCCTAAGCACACCTTTACCACATGAATCACATGAATAAAGCGACAGTATCGGCAACAAGGACTATCCGTCCCTCTTTTATTAACATAGTTAAAGACGGAAAGTCTATCCTGCGGCGACAATACTGTTTCACCAATCATGTGTTAAGCCTACTTGTGTTATAATAACATTTTCCTAACTAGTGCGCAAAAACGAACTTTGCGCACGCTTCGCGCGGTAATTTCTCTTTTTGACGCACATGTTATGAAAAAAATCGTCCCTTACACGTGCAAAAATTTTTTTTTCACTCGGGTGATTGTCGCCCTCGTTTCACTCGGGCTCCAACTTTCACCCTCGCCGTAATAAAGTTTTCCCGCACTAGTTAGGAAATGTACTATTGTAGAACTGTTGGAAGAGTATAAACATACTCCTAGCACCATAGCTGGCCGGTTGATATAACTCTTATGTCACGCGTCAAATCTTTATGCCATCTGTTTTTCCCTTTACGACTTTGCCGAATGTGTTGTGCTTTTTGCTATTCCTAATATATTAATTCTATTTAATATACGCGGTATTATTTCCTATAGGTTATGGGCCCAGTGGATGGTGCCTTTTTTAGGCTATAGTGCGAAAAGTGGCTCATTTTACGTCAGGTCCAAAACTTGGACCTGACGTAAAATACGTGACGTAAGTACTAAAAAACGTTGTACGAGACACGTGCAAAAACGACGTAACTCTTGTCTATTAAAAACTTTTCGGATTTCCTGTTTTTCGCACTTGTGTTGTAATGTACTGCGGGCCTGTCGCGGTTAGCCTTTTGATTTTTATTGCGATAAAACCGCGAGTTGCTGATGAAACATAAAGGTCCGTTCAAACCAAAAGAGGATTCGCTGTTCTATCCCCCGTTCTACGAAATCAACCAATCACGTTTTGTATAACGATCGAATTTCGTAGAGTGGGGGGTTAGAATAGCGAATGTTCGTTTGGTCTGAATGCACCCCCTTAAATTGGCAATGTACCTCACAGTGTACATACTCGTAGTCATTGACCCACTTTTTGTATTTTTTTTAAGACAGAATTTTGTGCTCTACACAATGGCGAGGAGGCTGGAACGCACGATTTTTTTTAAATTTGCCAATTTAAGGGT
This sequence comes from Thaumatotibia leucotreta, assembly GCA_025490895.1. Classification (NCBI taxonomy): domain Eukaryota; kingdom Metazoa; phylum Arthropoda; class Insecta; order Lepidoptera; family Tortricidae; genus Thaumatotibia; species Thaumatotibia leucotreta. The sequence continues at coordinate 30,155 of JALPQI010003530.1, read as the reverse complement.
TAAGATGTGCTTGGGCCACTAGAGCATTTCTTTTATTCTAGACCATTGTGTAATGTACGTATACGCCGATTGTAACTATGTACACGATAGGTGTTTTTAATACAAATACAAATTCCACCAGTGGTCCGAGATACTTTCAATAGTACTTATTTCGTTCAGCGAATGAAGCTTCTAAACAACTGCAGTGATTTAGGGTTTTATTTTTAGTTAATAATAGATAATATTTTTATTTTGTAGTTTACATTTGCAATCTATATATCAAGTTATATAAGTATACTTAGGTTTTGTTTTTATTTAGCAAAGACGAAGGATCGAAGGAGAGCCGACGATCAATGTAGAAGACATGAAAACTCTCAGAGACGTCGTTGACTACGATAAGATTCATTTGCAAAAGTAAGTTTTGTGTTTATCAAATTAACTTTGTGATAACTTACCAAACGATAACTCTTAATAACTTACTTACTACTTAACCAAACGATGGCTCTTACCTAATTCGGTATAACATCGGTACCTACACCAACGTGCTGTCTTATTCTGTTTCCAGAGCAATAGTAAACAGGACATGTGAAAAAGTACAAGCCCTCCTAGACACAGAAGAAAACAATCTTTGACACAGACAACACAAACTCAAGCATCTTCTAGAGCAAGAAGAGGAAAGCCTGAAGCAAGAACTGAAAGAAAAACAAACGTTACAAGATTGCGGGTATTGTAAGGAGAAAGGGAATAAAATTAAGAGCTATGAGGAAGACATTGAGAGAGAAAAAATAAGGGAATGCTTAAAAGCTTTGGAACGGGAGAAAATGTAAGTACCTACTATACATACATATCCCCTTATTTATAAACGTCTCCTAACTTAACAATCCCATAGGTATTCTATGTCCCTTTCGGCCTTATCAATATGTCTAAAAGACCGAAAGGGACAAACGATATGTTTACGAATGAAGACTAGCTATTCTATATTTATATCTTTATTTTTATTCCTTTGTGATAATATCAATATCTGTCGCTTGAAAGTCTCAGTAAAAATGACCTATATGATAACCATAAACTGCCTACAGTAAGTTAGTTGGTAGTAAAATGAAGCAGTATTTATATTAATTTATAGTATCAGATATCCTGTAGGGTGATGATACCAGTGTTGGTCACTTTTAACTGACAGGCATGCACCAGTAAAGGACATTTCAATGACAGTTCTAAGAATATACAAAAAAACAATACTGCCTCTGTATTTATAAGTCTCTACGAGTAAGTATTGTTTCTCCTTTTCAGTCTTATCAATATAATATGTCTATAAGACTGAAAGGGACAAACGATACTTAGCAGCTTGCTTAATTAAAAGACGTTTATGAATAAGGGGGTTAATTTCTTTAATATGTTTTCTATAAGTAGTACGAGTAATGTACCTCATTGGATCGTTGACAATTACTGATGCCATCACCATTTACTGTTTTAGTGCCAAAGGAATGCAGTGCACGAAAGCAGACGAATACCGGCTCCGAGCACTACAGAAAGCACAAATGGAGGAGAAACTTCACATGGAGATAGAACAAGCCAACATTGACAGAATGTGGCATCAAGTTCTGCTAGACGATGTCAGGAGAAAGGTAATGAGCCCCGCTGCGGCCTCGACTCCATAAGTTGAAGAGACCAATATCGGAACTCCCTCGGGCACGTATTTGTAATGCTATTCTACTCGTATTCTGCCATTATTTTCCATGAGCCCATGACAAATTGCAGCTGTCCTGTAGACAGATTGAGTAGACAGATATTTAGGGCCTGTTTCACCTTCCCTGTATACAATATTTCTATCAGATAAATGTTAGCTGTCGTTTTCTCTTATATACAGGATAAGAATAAGGTCAATGCGGATAAGACCGTCCATCAGGAAAGTCCGTCTACTAACTGATTTCCACCCCTAACTCAAAAGTATAAGACGCATATCGTCGGTTGACAAGCAAAATTCACTAAGTAACAACCTACTTCAAATATATCTCCTATCTCAGTTCTGACTGATTTAATACTGACATAAGAGGTTGCTAAGAGTAGTGACAGTTTTTATAGTGAGTTTTGCTTGTCAGCCGACGATATGACGGACTTACCTTAAAAATAAAAAATGGCGGACTTACCTACGCTGACCCTACTGGTAATTTTATCTGCCGGATATATGTATCCGGGACCACAAGATACGGGGATAGTAAACGTGATAAATTTTCTGATTCATCAATTGCTCAATGTAGGAACAATACGAAAACTACCAGGAGTACAGAAGACAGCAAGAGATGCGCGAGCGCCGGCAAGCGTACGACGAGCAGATCGCCAGCGCCAACAGAAAGAGACGGGAGATGCTGAGCGAGGAGAGGGACAGAGAGAACAGGAGGCTCGAGAGGATGAGGAAGAAGATGGATCAAGACCATTACGAAGGTATTGCAAGAGGACAATCTAAATTATGCCGCTACGAAACTAGACGGTCGGGCTCGAATCCAGACGAGAACATTTATTTAAGTGTTTATCATTATCAGTATTATCACAAATATCTGTTCCCTTGTTATAGCCGCTTTTCTATGTGTTCTTGCTATATGTACAGTCAAAGGTAAAATGAGGTGTTTACAATAAAGCCCAAAATATGTCCCAGAGTCCCAGTGCACTTTAATTCTGTATAATAAGAACGTCGTAACATTTATAAGAGGATACTTTCGTTACATATTTTTGCACTTGACTATACGAGTAATATCTCGTATATCATATTAAGGCGGAAGTACCAGTACGTAACATGTAAACAGAGAATATTTTATTTGAATCATGATATTTTGCTCATATAATATAAATCTACACAAATTATTGTCATATCATTTTGGGAGAGAAATTTGTAAGTTTTGTTTATAGGTACCTATATAGTATTTATTTTATAGGGTGACAATATCGTAATTTCTCAAAATAACAAATTTGTTTATTCAAGTCCATTGTACGAGTAAGTGGCAGGTGCTTTTGCTGGCAGTCCCAATAGATGGCACCTCAATACAAGTTTGAATGTCACATATTGGGATATTGAAATATTAACACTCAGTCCAATAAATGTCAGCCTGTCTTAAAATTTTATAAATAATTTAGATATAAGCAAATTATTTAAAAGTTGGGATGAACCAATAAAGGCACAATACATTTATCATCGTTTAAATGCCCTAATAGTTGAGTTTATCCTATCGATGGCAACTCGAGCTATGATGACGAGTATTGGTACAGCGTCGTCGGGTACTAGTACCTACTTTCACCTTATTTTAATGTCGTTGCTTAGTATCTACAAGGCAAGGCTTAATTGATTTAGCTTACCATGGGTCCATTTGTATATTGAAAAAAAAATATAAATAATAAAAAAACGACCAAAAGCGTGTCTGGCTATGCTCAGTGTAGGGTACCGTAGTTATAAGATCTATTCAACGATACCCCAGACTATAAGATTACAGCAAAATAAAAAAACTTCACCACTTTACGTGTAGGGGAGGTACTCAAAATAAATATTTTTTTCTATATTTTATTCTATCACTTTGTCGACGTGAATAATACTTCTACCAAATTGCAAATTTCTAGTACTAACGGCTGAGCTATGCTGCAGACAGACAGACAGACGGACATGGCGAAACTATAAGGGTTCTTTCCTTACTACAGAACATAATTTCAACGATACGAGTAGAAGTTAACATTAGGTTAAGTCTCATAAAAGTCATATTTGGCAGCATTCAGCAATATCTCTACCAAGACGCGAAACAGTTCCCCATTGAAAACTTTTTGAATAACTCAAGCTAATACTCAGATAAAACGTTCTACGCATGAAGGACATACCTAATTACCTATTATAAATCTTATAAAAATTTCAAAGAAAAACAAAAATGTCTCTAAACCTGCACAAGATAATCCATCCCAATTACCTTTTAAAACTTCAAACGTGTTTCAGCTTTAAAACGCAAGAAAGAACAACAGATGAGAAATAAAATTAACTTCATAGAGGGCCACGAAATGAAGTTACAGATGCTCGCTTCGGAAAAGTCGCGGAATAGGGAAATGGATGATAATGCTATAAGGAGGGCCTTGCACGAAATCGAGCGGGAGGCGCGGGGCAAGAAGGATCAGATGGTATTATATCACGTTTCATTATAAAGTTTTTCAGGGTTCAGTGGATATAGTACGTACCCACATCATGCGCGACACCGAGCGCCCACGTCCAGCTATGCTATTCCCTTATTCACACATTCGACGCTGCGTTCGTCAACGAGCTCGACGTCGAGACAGCCTTGTCCAAAATCCTAGCTGTTTTATTTGACATTAGGAATCGAGGCTATGAGCGAGGTTGTGGGCGAGTTCGTCGCTGTTTTACGTTAGACGAAGTTCGTACATTAAACGTCAAACTCTCGACGCAGTATAGTTCCAGCTCACGCCGCATTCGTCGCCGAGTACTAGTGTCATTTAAAGTACATTAGTGAGTACCACTTTTAGGCTCGACGCTGCCGCAGCGCTGACACAGCGCTGACAGCAAGGTGGTTTCCTTAGTGAATAACACTGCAGAGCGCTCTCCTTATTGAATGGTTTCGTTGGATCAGTCCAGGATGCTGACCTTTTTTATGACAAATTGTGTTTACTGCGTACAAAACTGTCACAATACCTGGACGCTTTAGTTAGACGAGCCTGACATCAACTGGTGGGGCTGGGGAGGAATACATACTATAAAATTGTAATACTATTTAATGTTTTTTTTAGATTCTGTGTTGTAAATTATTTTTAGTTATATTTCCGATATGGTTTTTCTGTATTTTTCCCATGTTCTGGCGTTTGGTCTCCACTGTAAGTCGATCATGTGTTTATAAATAAAATAAAATAAAATAAAATCATCAGCCGATGTTAGCCTACTACTAGACGTAGGCCTCTCCTATTAACTATGCGTATAGACGCATTAGGAGGTGCCCATAGTCGCCACGCTGGGCAAGCGGATTGGAGATCGCAGGAATGTGTCCACTATGATGCCTATCATCAATATTTTATCAAAGAGTGGTCAGTGACACTTCAATCCTTTAGTCGACTCCTACGATACCCGCAGGAAGAGATAGGGTGGTGACAAATGTATTCACACAGCCACAGATGTACCCAGTGAACATTTTTAACCGAATTCAAAAAAGGAAGATGTTTTCAATTCAACTGATTTTTTAAAGGTATGTATGTTACTCGATGTCTACGAAAATCGTGAACCGATCCGATTTTCAGTTGTTTTTTTAATAGAACGGTTAATAACCTCGAGATGGTCCTCCCGTTGGCACCAAGCTGGGGTTTTGGAGAAATTGGTTTTGTTGTTTTTTTTTTTATTTGGCTATTACCTACCTAATCTAGTCATAGTGAAGTATTGTCTTAGCATTATAATTAATTTTTTATACTTATTTTTAGACGCAACTACAAATAGACAAGCAACATTTCATAGCCAACCACAATCGCGAGAGAAGGATGGCGCAGGCATTGGAGCAAGATAGGGATAATGTAGTTCAACAGTGGATGAAAGAGAAAGAGACCAACACTGAAGAGAAATTGAGGCATGCGGAAGAAGAAAAGCAGAAGCAGAAACAAGTAAAAAACTTAAAATAAAACTATGAAAACTAATCGCGTATATTAACTAATTTTAACTTCATTCCGACTCATCATTCCGAATGAAGTTAAAATTAGTTAAAATTAGAGATAGAGATCTTTATTTTGCATCCAATGTTTAGTATAGGTACATATTATATCTATACAATACATGGACCCTGGTAGGGTATAGCAAAAATTCCTTAAAACAGTTTATTTTTAAATGTCTAATACGAGAGTTTATCCGTTTTCATAGTTTTATTTCATGTATAATCCTCGTGGTAACCGAAGAAAATATTAAAAATCTAAAGTTTATTTTATTATTTTATCAAGTTATTATTAGTTACAGTTACTATCCGTCCGGGTTTCCCACGGACTCACTCTCTCCCGGACAAACTCTATCTATCTACCGACTAAGATGGAAACATCTAGCACTGGTGCCTGTTATATAAATGCGTCCAAATCTGATGCCACTACCCTACCACTTTTCCATTCTAGTTATAATAAAGTCCAAAAGCGATAGACCATATTTATCGGCAGACTATACCGGGCCGCTACCGCGAACACCGAAGTTCGTAAATTTTTGGGATTTGTCTCTGTCACTCCAAAGAAGGCGTCATTAGAGCAACAGAGAAAATTCCCCGAAATAAACGAACTTCGGTATTCGCGGTGGCAGGCCTTTTTCATTCCTTTTTTTTTTCTAGAAACTTGCCGAAGAATATAGAACACACATAGCAGAGAGGAATCACGAATTAGAAAGAGAACGACAAGAGAGAGACGTCAAGATGCAAGCTGTAAGAACTGAAGCAGTGAGAGAACTGCAGAAAAGATTGAATAGTGCCAATCACGTAAGTAGATGCATATCAAATTTGAATACTGCGACCATACATAACATGGACGTCTAACGCCAGCTCAAAAAAGCCCCCAAAAACAATTGTTCAATTGTGCCAAGATGCTTAACACCGCGCATATTTCGGCGCAACATCTTTGACAAATGTTTATAGAATATAGCCAATCAAAACTTTGATGGACCAATCACAACTATTTTTAAATGGCGGTTTAAGTTTTTATAGGTCGACATTGAAATTCATTGCCGACGCATTAAAGAGGGGGTGACACTTGTGAACTAAAATTCAGGCCCGTTTTTGAAAGGTAATTTAGTATGGCGTGCGGCTTCCATGTTTTATTGGTTCGTAGTTTAAATACAATGAAAACTAACTGAGACTCAAACATATTAAAATATTATCGAACTGAGTTACTCACGTTTTTAAGACGATGATTGCTCGACATGTTTCGACCCATTAAGAGGGTCCTCGCCCGGAGCACCCTCGGTCAGCCCGACGCGTACCCACCGCTAAACGACGCGTAGCTAAATTCTAGCCCTTTTTTGCTCTTACCAACTCACCTGTCAAGGTATATATCTAGGCCAAAGGCCACCGCATATTTTCCACGCCTCTATTTAATGTCTTTTTTTGTCTACAGGAGCTGAAACGACAGCTAGAATACCGCCAAAACTTAGCCTTACAGATTAGGGACACACAGAAAGCTAAGGTATTATACGTATACAGGGTGGAAAGGGACGACGTTCCTTCCCGCTACCGACTGAGTCTACCAACCATTACGATGAACTATCGGTACCTATGGGACCAACATCGAAATATGTTTTTAAAAATGTAACCCCTCATACAAAGTGAGTGATTAGTTAGAGTTCAATAGTATGGAAAAGTCAATTTTTCATGTACACTTTCGACGTTGGTCCCATACTGAAAGTTCATCGTAATCGTTGGTAGACTCTGTCGGTAGCGGGAAGGAACGTCGTCCCTTTCCACCCTGTATAACTGTCCGATAGGCCGTGTGGTGACGGCAGTAACAATACATTTGTCAACACCCCAACTCCTGCGGGTGTCGTAAGAGTCGACTAAGGGATTGACTAAGGGATTATTTGATAAAAGATTGATGATGGGCAGCAGCGTCATCATAGTAGACACATTACTGCGATCGCCAATCCACTTGCCCAGCGTGGCGATTATGGGCATTTACCTCCTAATGCGTCTATAGGTACGCATAGTTAAGAGGAGAGGCCTACGTCCAGCAGTGTACTATCAATATCATAGGCTGATGATGATGATGATGATGAACTGTCCGATCATTTAGGGTGCGTAAAAAGCAGTCCTTACGGAACGGCTCCTTACTAAATCAAGAATAATTGACAACTACCTACTGCAAAGGGGTATTAAATTCATTAGTAACTAAATACGCAATCATGACTTGATCTCGTTAGGTATAAGCTTTTGTGAAATTGCTTACGTAATTTTTTTTATATTTATTTTGTCAGAATGATTGTCAATGTACAAACTATAATTCAAACACATCTTGAATTGTTTATGAATAAAGATACTATACTATAGGTACCTACTATACTATACTAATACGATACTTAACACTTTCATTGCGGACGAGTGTTAATGCGCTACGCTCGTAGCCGATGGCCGTGATTTTTCCGCTTTGTAGCGAAAATGGACCTCCCACAGAGAACTCCCCTCGGGAGTTCCCCGCGCTCAAAGTGTTAACTGAATCGGCCCTAAAACGGCTCATCACAGTTTTTGTCACAACCTGTATGCAATGCAATTATTAGTATTTTATTACAGATGACAGAGTTAATGGAAGAAACAACGAAGCTTCAACCGTTTACCAAAAAGGCCACCATGTTCAAACAAGCCATGGAACGCATTAGTACAGACCCAAAGAGATCCAGGCAAGTCGCACGCCCGTAAATACATAATAATACCTACTTACGAATTATGCTGGCCCATTTGCTGGCCATGTGGTGACGGCAGTACCTACCTAAGAATATATTTGACACCACCCCAACTCTTCCTGTGGGTGTCGTAATTTTCAACTAAGTCGAAAATTGCCCATCATCGATCTTCAATAAATACATTTTATTTATTGAAGATCGATGATGGGCAGCAGCGTCATAATAGTGGAGTGGACACAGTACTGCGATCGCCAACCCGCTTGCCCAGCGTGGCGATTATGGGTATTAACCTCCTAATGCATACGTAAGCTTAGGTAATAGTATGAGTACCTAAGTATAGGTAAATGTAATTATAAAGACGTTGGGTTGCGTTTTATAAAGTTACATTTTACAATTTCGCTGTTTGCCTCTCTAACGCACGCACGTACGTATTGGCGTACGTAGAAAGAGGCAAACAGCAAAATTGAAAATTGTAACTTTATAAAACGCGACCCAGCATACCTAATATACATATTTTTCTTTTTGTAGCACAAATCCTGTTCATCCGTTTAGAAGAATAATGGAATCAGAAAAAATCAAGAACCTACCTTCAATATGAAATGAACAATTCAATCTTTATCCTTCAACTCTTACCAATACCTAGATTATACAAAACAATAAAATAGTAATAGATTATAAATATTTATAAATATGAACTGTTTGTTTACATTGTTCGCAACCTCGATAAACATGAAGTACCTTACTTAATAATAAACCTACTTAAATTACCTATAGGTATAAGATTATTTTATGCAGTGAATATAAAAATTTAATTGGAATAAAAACATTGCGTAATTACAATTTTCTGTGGAGAATCAGCTCAGCCTGTCGTATTCTTTTTCTTCACGCCTACTTAAAATCTGTATTTGCCGCCTTTTTTACTGATAGAGATTATTGGACTGAGTATAATATAAATGCAATATTAGATACATTTGAGTGTTTAGACTGGTTTAGACTCTAGTTACGTAGGTATCTACAGTGACAATTCTGCTAAAAGCAGGGAATCCGATGTTCAATAGCCTTTGAGGATTTAGTAATGGAGTCGGCTTCATATCGTTTCCCCTCTGCCAAAGACTTTGGCCAAGAATTTGTACATTGACCAAACCTGTTTATAAAAACTATTTCATTAATCGATTCTTCGCAGTCTTGTAATCGTTATGTACCCGTAACAAGCTCCGTCAAAATGCCTGTATGTGCTATGTATGGATTCTAAACTCGTTCAAATACATCATGTATACAAAATATGCGATACCATTTCATATCTTGCCTTTATTTGTTTATAATACAACATTTTATTACATAAAATTGTTCAAGAAAATCAAGTACCAGCGAATCGATAGCAAAATCGGTTTCAATAATATCGCACACAATTCGTATTTTCATTTTTGACTGATGGAGAAAGTTTGACATTTATTGTATTCTCGTATTTAAGGTTAATAAGGTCTACCCATCTTTAAATTTTGTAGGAAATATCAGACTTAGTGAATCAAGTAAGACAGAAGACTCTGCCTTGGTCTAATGTTAAGCTTATATGTAAGCCAATAAGGTTGAATATTTATTGCGCTTATTTGGAATACGTATTACGCGCGAAAATACATAGTGATGTGAACGTTACTCTTTATGACACAATGTCGAGAGTAGGTATAAAATGTCGAGATACGGACACTTGTGTTTACGTATATTAGTGTTCTCACAGTAAGTAAATAAAAACACAGTCTTATCGAATTCAATAACTTCATTTTTACAAGTGCTACTTAACGCTAGTTGGACCTATATTATAAATTGTATTTAGGTACTTACTAAAATATCACTAAGGAATATCAATATCACCGGCCTTATTGCAAGAACTTGTATTGTATACGCACCTACGCACCTTGTACCTACGCACTTGTATTCAAATTGTATCCTTACGAGTGTTCACAATTAAGCCTCAGTGAGTTTTACCCCAGCTAACTAAAACTTTCTTACTACAACAAAATAAATAATACTCGTATGTACACTCGTATGGACATACATTGTTTTCTTTCACAACCGCTAATTAATATTATTTATTAAATATTATAATTGATTTACGGATTTCGAAATGCACGTGATTGACCGAGACTTCCTTACAGTTACAGCCTTCGTAGTCAAAGATCGCGATAAACGAAAACATAATCAATTGAAGTAGGTTAATGGCAAGACATTCAGGCGGTTTTGTATTAAAATTGGTTGATTAATTAATTACTGTTACTAATTGTCTGTTTACTTTTATTTAAATACTCAAAACAACAATATATAGTACCAAGGTGCACGTCAATCTATGACGTTTAGAAAAATATATCGATACGATAATCTTCAGACACTTGAAAGCCATATTAATCGGTTCGATTACACCTACGTCGATAGTTTGAAATTGTGTCCGCATAGAAATTTTACTGTATTAGTGTGATAATTTAACTTAGTGTTGTGGTATTCTTTAAGTGTGCGTGAGTAGTAACGAGAAGAAGAAATGCATTTGTAGTTAGATCGTTTACATGTGTGCTACCTCGTCCCCCTCGGAAATTGGCAGAATGTTTTGTTAGGAAAGTTATAGCGATACCGTCTCCCCATACTAAATCCTCAAAGTCAATAGCATATCAGCTTGCAAAACGAAAAATGCAAAAAATATACTCTGGCAGACCATCGTCTCAGTTAAAAAACAACAAATTCGTTGTCATTAATTATACTCTGTCTAACTATCACTGTCAGTAGAAAATGAAGGGCTTTTTCCTTAGAAAATTTGAATTGGCCGCTTTTTTTTTCTGACAGCGATGGTTCAACAGATTATATTTTTGCGCCTTTCCACTGTCAAGTTGGTTTGCCGGTTACAGCCGGTTACTTCACACCATTCACACTTCACACATTATTATTATAGTCTGGCAGATGGCATTCAACCTGTTAGAAGAAAAAGGCGGCAAATTTAAAAAATGTGGGTGCTAAGAGTTTATAACCTAAAGCAAATTTAAATTTCGTGCGGGTTTTACTGACTATTTCGTTTCCCCGAGGTTTCCCCAGGAAGTAGGTATTTTGTTGTTTTAACTACTTAAAAAAATACGATTTATACATATTCTCTGACTAATACATTCAAATCATTCGTTTCAACGTTATTTAAATATGCTCGAACCATGAATGTAGGATTAATAGCTCGAACAATACCGAAAGAGTCGAAAGACCGAAAGAGTCATATTTCTGTTTGTCAAATAAAGTTTGGCAAACTTATTTTCTTTTCGTTGAGGACCCAAGTTTAAGAACGTGAATTTACCAAATGTTTACACACCTACGAGGGTTATATCACAAAAAAATACTTACTTTTATTAAGTAGGGTATCTTAAAGGTAAGGATCACATTTTGCATCATATTCGCTGAATGGTGAACGCACGTGCTTTAGGCCGGCAAGTGGCTGAGAAAACTTCTGAAACTTTTTCTAGGGTTTGGCTTGATGATGGATGATAAATTGGTCTATTCTACGGGCCGATTGGAACTTTGCTCGTACAGATATCTTCAGCAACTTGCGAAGTCCATGAAACTGCCATCCAACGTGAAAGTGAGTATTTTTATTCCTGTACACTAAATTGTTTTGCTTTTTAATATTTTATAGTATTAACGACCAAAGTAATGATATTTAGATAAGTTTTCACGATGTTGATGTTATTACATCATAACTTAGTATGTTTGTAAAAGTTAGAAGAAATAACCATTAGTTAAGTACATTTATGTACAAAATTGATAGTTTCACTTAAAAAATTTAATCATATAGATGTTGGCCACCTTTACTTATTTTATTTTTTTATCATCCAGCTGCACAATTTAATTACGTATGCCTATGTAATAATAGCTACTGAAATTAACCATGGAAGATAATATAGTTTATCATATTTCTCCAGAACTTTGTGATTTTACAAATAATTGAATGGTTATTGGGTAACTTTCTACTAATCTACACTGGGTAAAGTTTGGTTTTTAACTTTAACAGACTAAATATGTTTTACCACAGTAAAATGAACATTGCTAATAACCTCATATTTCTTATATCCATTGTAAAATAATAATAGTATTGTATATTTCTAGAAAGTGTATCTGGTGGAAATGATAAATGCCAAGAAGTGTTCCCCGGAATCAGTAGTGCAGCGGATTGTCCGCAGAGTCAAGCTGGAGAGGCAACACCTCACACAAGCCAAGCGGAGAACCAGGCAGACCGTAATATCTGTAATATTGTTTCTTAAATTTTGAACATACCAATTCTCTTGATTCTTTAGCCTGGCAATCGTCTCGTGAAAAAAAAAGTTATATATTTTTATGGGCAGGTAACACCTCCCTTACATTTTTATACAACTACATTTTTTAAATATTGTTGTAGATGGCAGCACTTAGGCAGACTAGGGACTTTATCAAACTTTCAGCTTTTAGGGTGCTTCAAAGTTAATGTTATGCTCATCAAGTTTTTATAAACTCATTTTGACATAAAATTGCCCAATTCATTCCAGTTGTAAAGCTTAGAATTTTATTATAAATAAACTCCTAAATCCTCCTGTACAACATTTTGTACATATTCCAAAATTCATTTTGAACTTTTGTTAATGAAAAAGTTCTAAATTCGAAAACTAAGCAAAATAAATGTCACTGGGTCTTAGGAGGAGAAAGGAATAGTTTCTGTTATTTACACACCTATATATTAGTCTCTATTATGACCTCATACATTTAGATCATAGACCACATACAGAATACATTCAGTATGGAAACCTAGTTAAAAAAAAAAGATCTTTCAGATAGACTCATCGAGCAGCGGGTCACTGTCTCCAGCCATAAGCGACACTCCAAAGCGAGCGCCGTCCATGCTGCGGTGCTCCGAGCTTCGGCATCAGATGATGAGGTCACAAAACTGTGTAGTAAGGTATAGTATTTCAATTTCAAACTGACTGTGTTCTTTGTCTATTGACACAAAATAGCAAAAGCTACTGTATTTGAATAAAAAAAATCAATGATTTATTAAAATGGTGACTATCACCTTAGCAATAAGATAAAATTTTATCTAATAGGGAAAAGCTCAAGCCTGCTATAAAAACCCATGTGTTCCCATGTGTGTGATTTTAGTGAAAAGCAGTATAATTATGGATTTTTATTTACTCTGTATTTGAATAGAACAATGCCAATTCAATATAAAACTGATGACATCCAGAGTTTAGATTGCAGTACCCTCTAGTCCTAGCCAGTTTTTAGGGTTCCGTAGCCAAAATGGCAAAAACGGAACCCTTATAGATTCGTCATGTCCGTCTGTCACAGCTGATTTACTCGGAAACTATAAATGCTACAGTAATGAAATTTGGTAAGGATATGTGTTGTATGAACCGCTACAGGATTATGAATATTATGATACTAAATTGTAAAAAAAAACCATTGGGGTGGGGGCCCTCCATACATGTAACTGAGGGATAGAAAAAAATGTTTAGTTGTATACAGGGTGGTCCAAACCTAGACGTCAAAAAATTTTTTTTTAATCTTCACGTCATGAGCTATCAGAATATACCCTATGTATGTTAGCCGATTTTTTGTAGTTTTCGAGTTATGAATTTTTGAAATTTTTTTTTTGAGACATTCTGGAATGAAGAAATTTATTGATAAAAAAAACTATTGGTTTTTTTTATATTTTCTTTTTGAAAAAAGTATTACTACAAATAAAGCATTTACTGACAAAAAAATTAGCGTCCTCACTTTGATACAAGTAGGATAAAAAATACCAAATTCATAATTTTACGTTAAAAATGCATCAAAATAGCATTAATGTACGTAAATAAAAAAAATAAAACATATCTCACGGATTTTTGGTAATGTAAAGACTGCCCTAGACCTTAAACCTTCGTAAAAGCAAAAAAAAAGTGACACTTAATAATGAGGATTTTTCGGAGTAGTCGTATAAACAAGTAGTATAAACAAAACTGCCGTATTTGAAGTGATGATACCCCTTAAGCGTATGTTGAGACACCGTTTCATCCAGAAAAACTAACTGTTTGGTGTGCTTTATGGGCTGGTGGAGTAATTGGTCCATATTTCTTTAAAAACGACGCTCGCCAGAACGTCACAGTCAATGTTGACTGCTATAGGGCCATGATTACTGACTTTTTCGTTCCACATTTGAACAGTCATGATGTGCAAGAATTGTGGTTTCAACAGGACGGGGCAACATGCCACACAGCTCAAGCCACAATTAATTTATTGAAGGAAACGTTTGGTAATCGCTTGATTTCACTTTTCGGACCCGTGAATTGACCTCCAAGATCGTGCGATTTAACGCCACTTGACTATTTTCTGTGGGAAATGTGAAATCTCTAGTCTACGCCGATAAGCCCGAAAACATGGACCACTTGGAGGACAACATTCGCCGCGATAGTTATACGGCCACAAATGTTAGAAAAAGTCATCGAAAACTGGACCTCCAGGTTAGAGTACAGTCGAGTGCATTAATATATAGATACATTTGTAAGGGATCAGTATGGAGAAGTGTATATATATTAATGCCCTTGACTGTACGTCCGAGCCAGCCGTGGCGGGCATATGCCAGAAGTGACATTTAAAATGTAATGGCAAAAAAAAATCTATTGAATAAAGTTAATTTTATGTCAATTAAAAAATAACATCTTTGTTTTATTCCATTTCAAAGTTCTGTACCTCTAAAAAAACATCCTTTATAATAAATAGTACTAACGTACAGTACAGGCAACAAAAAATTTGGTCTACCACCTTTCTGTTCTATTCAGTGGTAATTAAGTCGAAAAGTGGTAGACTTCATTGTTTGTTGACTATTGTATGGACACACCCTGCCTCCCACCGCAACCCTAGCATGTCTTATCTTACCCACACAAGTGACGAAATAGAAACGCAACGAAAACGCAAAACTTTTGTATTTGCCCTATTACGTTATGTTATGTTACGGAGGGATGCTCGACCGGACTCGAGCGGGCTGTCGAGCATCAAATGTGCTCATTCACCCCCATTTCCCTTAGCTGGAGCTGCAAGTTAGTGTTCCGGTAGCGTTCCCCCAATACTTCCCTCTGGCCTTCCAATTTTCTTGCAGAACCTCAGGACGTATCTAAAGGTCGACTTCCCTGAGTTCCTTCTCCTACAGCCTATCCCTGCCAAACACGTCATATCTCGCTGCTGCGTACATGACGCATTCAGCAAGGACATGCTGGCTAGTTTCGTCTCTTCCGCAATGTGGACAGGCTGCTTCGTTGCTTATTCCCATCACTTTAAGATGCCTGTTGAGGGTGTTGTGTCCCGTGATAATTCCGGTCAACATCCTCAAGTTGGTTTTCTCCAGCATTGTAAGGAATCTGGTTCTCTTTTGGTCTCTGCCGCTTCCATTTCGTCCATTTTCAATTTTGTATTTGCCCATTCTATTTGCAGCAGCACATCTAATCCCGTCACAAGCGACCGCGTGCTACGTAGTTGCAACGTGAAAGTGAAGCCCTTCACAAAGTACGTCGAAGTGAACCATCATCACGTGGACGTTGAGCGGACCACACAGATGAAACCTGTCCGGGTGATCAAGAAGTACAAGCCGAATATACTGTCTGGGTCACATCTGAAGGAGAGGCAGATAGTTCCGAGAGTAAGTTTCTCTATAAACTGTTTACTATATTAGTAGTTGGTTGTTAACAATGATTGTTACGAAACTGGTGGTGAATATATTTTTTTGTATTTTAATGTGGCCGTGTGGTGAAGACGTATTTTTATGCCATTGTGGGCCGTGAGGTGACGGCAGTAAGAATACATTTGTCGCCACCCCAACTCTTCCCGCGGGTGTCGTAATAGACGAAGGGATTCAAGTGTCACTGACCTTTCTTTGAAAGAAGATTGATGATGGGCAGCAACGTCATCATAGTGGACACATTACTGCGATCTGATAGATCTGCGAGGCTGATAATATAGAGGCCTGAGTGGCCTAGCCTGCTACCGCGAACACCGAAGTTCGTTAATTTCGGGGACTTGTCTTTGTCACTCCAACGAAGGCGTCATTATACAGTGTGTGGTCTACAACCGGGGTGAAAATCTAAATGGTGCATTAATAAGTTAAGCAACAATCATTTCCACATAAGTATAGTCATTAAATTTTTTTTATTTTGTTTTTCTTGGAATATTTGTTATTATGGGTTCTTTTACTTGACTTAAAAGGTATTAATATCTTATCATTTTTGTAACATTGAAAAATGTACAAAAACTTAAAAAAAACGTACCAAATTAGTGTAAAAATAAAACCAAAATAACTATTATGACTCAGTACCTGGTATACTGTCTTGATGTCTTGCGACTGACAAGCTACGATATCGTGATGCCGAGATCCAGTACTTGGGGTCCATCTTTGAATAATAATATCTCCACACTTATAAATTTTTAAACATCGGGACCTTTACAGGATTATTGCGGATAGCCTAAGGAGTCACCCATCTCATTTTTCTCCCGTGGCCACACACTGTATTTGTGGATTTCGTAGTTCGCGATAGGGCCGCTGACGGATAGTGAAGGCCTAACTGCTTTCTAATTCCTTTGTTCAGGGCTCCCAAATTGTAGTGAAACGCCAAAGGCTGCTGAGCGGCATCTACCCCATCACCAAGGAGCTGGTGCCAGTGCGGGGAGTCGGGGTCCGAGACAGTCAGGGCAACATGGCGTCCCTAGCTGCCTTCATACACAAGCCCGACACAGACCACTCCAGGTACACTCCTTATACTTTAAAATACTTTGGTCAGCCTCCGTAGCCTAGTTGGTAGTGACTGCCTACGAAGCTGGAGGTTCCGGGTTCGAATCCGGGTATTATTTGTGTATTTATTTATCACAAATATTTGTTCCTTGGTCATGGTTGTGTATGTATTTAAGTATCTATCTATTATATATATCGTCTTAATTGAGCTTAGTGTGGGACTAGGTCGATTTGTGTAAGATGTCCCAAGATATTTTTTTATTTATTATAGGTTTCCCACAAAAAGGGCCTTTTTTTTCAAAGTTGCCTCCAGTTTTTTTGTAACATAGGTATTTTTATGCGATTTCTACTCAGAATCGTGAGCTACTTCGATCCTAATAGGAAAAAAGTTTTGTCCCAAAATTACATACCTTTTTCGAACTTTCCATTCCGTTACAGCCATACAAAATGTATGAAAAATTGGTAACGGCTTGGAAAAAAAAAGCATGGGACTAAAAAATTCTATCAGCTGCGACCAGTTATAACATGGACGTCTAATGCCAGCTCAAAAATGCCCCCAAAAACATTTGTTCAATTGTGCCAAGCGTAGTGAAACGCCAAAGGCTGCTGAGCGGCATCTACCCCATCACCAAGGAGCTGGTGCCAGTGCGGGGAGTCGGGGTCCGAGACAGTCAGGGCAACATGGCGTCCCTAGCCGCTTTCATACACAAGCCCGACACAGACCACTCCAGGTACACTCCTTATACTTTAAAATACTTTGGTCGGCCTCCGTAGCCTAGTTGGTAGTGACTCTGCCTACGAAGCTGGAGGTTCCGGGTTCGAATCCGGGTATTATTTGTGTATTTATTTATCACAAATATTTGTTCCTTGGTCATGGTTGTGTATGTATTTAAGTATCTATCTATTATATATATCGTCGCCTAGTACGTAGGTACTAGGCGACGATATGTAGATCACAAGTCTTAATTGAGCTTAGCGTGGGACTAGGTCGATTTGTGTAAGATGTCCCAAGATATTTATTTATTTTTTATTATAGGTCATCTCATAAATGGGCTTTTTTTTCAAAGTTGCCTCCAGTTTTTTTGTAACATAGGTATTTTTATGCGATTTCTACTCAGAATCGTGAGCTACTTCGATCCTAATAGGAAAAAAGTTTTGTCCCAAAATTACATACCTTTTTCGAACTTTCCATTCCGTTACAGCCATACAAAATGTATGAAAAATTGGTAACGGCTTGGAAAAAAAAAGCATGGGACTAAAAAATTCTATCAGCTGCGACCAGTTATAACGCCAGCTCAAAAATGCCCCCAAAAACATTTGTTCAATTGTGCCAAGCGTAGTGAAACGCCAAAGGCTGCTGAGCGGCATCTACCCCATCACCAAGGAGCTGGTGCCAGTGCGGGGAGTCGGGGTCCGAGACAGCCAGGGCAACATGGCTTCCCTAGCTGCCTTCATACACAAGCCCGACACAGACCACTCCAGGTAGGTTATTCCCACCTGTTACCACCAACTTGACAGACACCAGTGGTAACAACTGGGATTTTTTTCCCCACCTGTTACCACTGGGAACAACTGGGAATTAAAATTCCCAACTGTTACCACCAAACTAATTATTTTAGTAACTAACCAAATATTTTAGTGGTAACTAGTGGGAAAAAAATCCCAGTAGTTACCACCAAGTACTCTGGTGGTAACAGGTGGGAAAAAAATTCTCAGTTGTTACCACTGGTGTCAAATTGGTGGTAACAGGTAGGAATAACCCATCCAGGTACACCCCTCATAGGTTATCCCGGTGTTTCTATGCGATTTTTTACGCGTTTTTATGTTCATTACCATCACCACTTTATTTTCCGTTTTATAAAAGCAAACGAGACTATTATACCACAATAGCAGACAAATATGCGTCTGCTACAAGATAACCGAAAATGACTCCACTATTTATACGCAGTTCATAAATGATTTGGGAATGGTAATGACTTGATTTGTGCGACGGAATAATCACATAGAACTACCCATCCCATAAATGGGCAATTTTTTTTTCAAAGGTACCCTCAATTTTTTTGTAACATAGGTTTTTTTATATGATTTCTATTCAGAATCGTGAGCTCTTTCGATCCTATTTGTCCCTTTTTTCCCCTAATTACATACCTTTTTCGAACTTTCCATTCCGTTACAGCCGTACAAAATGTATGAAAAAATGGTAACAGAATGAAAAAAACCTTGGGACTAAAAATTCTCATGTCAGGATCAAAAGAGCTCGCGATTCTGGGTGGAAATCATCAACGTTCCAAATAAAAAAAAAACTGAGGAGGGCAACTCATCCTCCCATACATAATTACATAATACATTTTAACAAGAACGTTGTTTCAGCACACGGAATACCAACAACATGAAACGCAACATCGAGCTGACGCTACAAGACATCATCAACGGCAACGTGGACCGCGCCACCAGCCTCCACTACCCCAACACCAGCGGTATCTTATCTTATCTTTTGTTAGTGTAAGCACAAAGTACCAATACCAACAACAAAGGCAACACCGAGCTGACGCTACATGACGTAATCAACGGCTCTACCTCGACACCAGCGGTATCTTATCTTATCTTTTGTTAGTGTAAGCATAAAATACCAATACCAACAACATAGGCAACATCTAGCTGACGCTACATGACGTAATCAACGGCTCTACCTCGACACCAGTGGTATCTTATCTTATCTTTTGTCAGTGTAAGCACAAAGTACCGATACCAACAACAAAGCCAACACCTAGCTGACGCTACATGACGTAGTCAACGGCTCTACCTCGACACCAGCGGTATCTTATCTTATCTTTTATTAGAGTATCCACAAAGTACCAACTAACGCAACATCGAGCTGACGCTACAAGACATCATCAACGGCAACGTGGACCGCGCCACCAGCCTCCACTACCCCAACACCAGCGGTATCTTATCTTATCTTTTGTTAGTGTAAGCACAAAGTACCAATACCAACAACAAAACCAACACCGAGCTGACGCTACATGACGTAGTCAACGGCTCTACCTCGACACCAGCGGTATCTTATCTTATCTTTTAATAGAGTATCCACAAAGTACCAACTAACGCAACATCGAGCTGACGCTACAAGACATCATCAACGGCAACGTGGACCGCGCCACCAGCCTCCACTACCCCAACACCAGCGGTATCTTATCTTATCTTTTGTTAGTGTAAGCACAAAGTATCAACAAAGGCAACATCGAGCTGACGCTACAAGACATCATCAACGGCAACGTGGACCGCGCCACCAGCCTCCACTACCCCAACACCAGCGGTATCTTATCTTATCTTTTATTAGAGTAAGCACAAAGTACCAATACCAACAACAAAGGCAACACCAAGCTGACGCTACATGACGTAATCAACGGCTCTACCTCGACACCAGCGGTATCTTATCTTATCTTTTATTAGAGTAAGCACAAAGTACCAACTAACGCAACATCGAGCTGACGCTACAAGACATCATCAACGGCAACGTGGACCGCGCCACCAGCCTCCACTACCCCAACACCAGCAGTATCTTATCTTATCTTTTATAAGAGTAACCACAAAGTACCAACTAACGCAACATCGAGCTGACGCTACAAGACATCATCAACGGCAACGTGGACCGCGCCACCAGCCTCCACTACCCCAACACCAGCGGTATCTTATCTTATCTTTTATTAGAGTAAGCACAAAGTACCAACAAACGCAACATCGAACCGACGCTACAAGACATGGGTCGATTGCAGAAAAACGTACTTAATTTAGCCTTTAATTAAAACAAAATTAAACGTTATATCTTTTGTGTTACGAAGTAAAATGTTGGCAGTAAAAACAGGCGACTCATTAAAATTTTCTATGAGCAATCAACAATACACAACTACATTTTTAAAATTTGCTGCCTATTTCTACTCCCAAAGGTTGTTGGACAGAATATACCATAATTATAATTAGTATGACTAACTTTCGTAACACAATTGACTTTGTGATTTTAGTTTCGATTTCATTGAAGTAAAGCCCGCGCCTTCGGCTTGGGCTTTCCTTTCACACTTGTTCACATTTTCTTATTTGTACCTACTATTAACGTCTTGTCATTTACAGGGGTAAATGTACAAGATATGCCAGACTATACTGAAGTAACACCAGAAACCACCAGCTCAGTCTACTACCATAAGAAGATTCGCGCGGAGCATGTCAGAGAGCGGCAAATGAGCACTTTAAACACCAGGTACTGTTTATTAACCTTATGGACGCTAATGACTGATATATTCAACACCAAATACCTATACAGGGTGTAATCGTTAAGTGTGGCCAGGCCATAATTCCGTAAATATAACAGATATCAGAAAACTTCCAACTGATATCGAAAGTACGTTACCCAACGAGTAAAATGACATTAATAACTTTTTCTAAATAGATAAAGTAATATCAAAAATACTAACTTAAAACGCTCCGATACATTTAGTATGAAGCCTTACAGCCTTAAAGAAAGTCGGGTGTCGTAAGAGATAAAACTGTTAGAGATTCGTTATTTGTACGAATACATTGTAATAAAATAATAATACTACCGTTTATGAAATAATTCATCTAACATTTATTCTTAAATAAAAAAATATTCGTATTAAACTAGTCTTTGAATTAACGGTTACGTACTAAATGTATGGAAGGGTTTGAAGTTAATATTTGAGATATTTCTGATTTTATTTCAAAAAAGTTATTAGTGTAATTTTACTCGTTGGGTAATGTACTTTCGATATTAGTTGGAAGTTTTCTGATACCTGTCATATTTACTAAATTATGGTCCGGCCACACTTAACGATTACACCCTGTATACAGCATACACGGTAGTCCTGTAACTAATAACCTCGCACACGCCGTGGCCTTACAATAAGGAATGTACATCCCTCCCATATGCAATCCCTTACATAAGGAATGTACATCCCTTATTTTTTAGGGGATTGCATATACCCGAGAAATTTGACCGGTGGTTGCTAAGACCGAGTGGCCGAGGGGTACAGGCATCAGCCGCGAAAGCTGAGTACGTGGGTTCGATCCCCACCTCGGACATTAGGTGATCTTGGTCGTTTTTCTTTGGTATATGACATCTAACATTTATAATTTTATAAATATTATGTGAAGGGTCCACGGAAAAAACATGTCCAGTGCTTAAAAAAATCAGGGCAAATTCACAAATAACTTAATTAACAGGTGCGATCTGCCTCGAATCAACGAGGCTTTCGGCCAGTTCCGAGGCAACCACGTCCGGCATGACGTCACACAGCCCATCTATGTGCAAGTCAGTGAAGAATCGGAGCGGAGTGAGTGGTTCATGACTTTTTAGAATATTTTACATTGAAATAAATTGATGTTGTATTTGCAGATGGATAACTCCGATAGAGAGGTACCATTACTACAGTTAATTACATTTGTATGCGGAATTTGGAATCTTGATGATAAACTACATACGAAAATAATCGAAAGGAGTAATCTTAAGTAGTTATTCGCTTGGTGTGATGTAGAGTGTTAAGGTGGAATGTCACGGTCAGCTAGGCACTACTACGCCAATAGATGGCGTTACAGTGCCTAGCTGGTGCGAATTCTACGTATTTTTAAATTTTATGTATGATAATGGAAATATTTTTAATAAGTGATGTGTTTGCCTAAAATAAACTGCTATTTCTAATGTGGCCAACTAAATTTCAGATGAGGTTTAATTTACAAAATAAGTTTATTTGAATAAATACGAAACGCTGTCGCGCTTGCGAAGTATGCACACACACATTCAAACCCTTATTCGTTGACGAAACTGATTGCTTATTTCTTCGGAACGTGTTTTGAACTTGGATTAGTCTAAGTTGGATGACCGTCTGACGCACATTCATGAGGACCAAGGTTCAAATCTCGTAATATCAAGATATATATTTTTTGCTTTATAAGACTTTATTTTTTTATTGATACTTTACCTATAATCACAATTATTCCAGTAATGCCTGTGGCCTATCCCACAAATCTTCACAAGCGTACAATTCTACAAAATTTTATAAATTCCCATACAAAATAGTTGTCAACTTTGTAGAATTGTATGCTTGTAAAGTTTTGTGGTATTGGCCCCTGAACTAGCCACCTAGGTTTAATTTTGGTAACCTTATTTATTTACTTAAAAACGTTTTCAGGTGATGTTATGGCATCCAGTTCCGGTATTTTTTGCATGGTCAATGTGGAATAGACCATACTACAAAAAACCGGACCTGGATGACCTAATAGGTGTACAATCAGATTGGGACGGAATCTATTCTATGACCTCAGACAAGTTTTCATATATGTATAGTTATATATTTTATATTTCTAGTCACTTTAATTATTAGATTCCTTCCCATTCTAATCACGCGCGGAATACATAGATAAAGAAAACAGATCAATTCATAAATTCAGTGTTTTATTTACATCATTTCATATTATTTTATTTATTCTTTCTGGTTTTAGTAGGTACTATCTCTGTCAATATACAGTTTTTATAAAATATCACTAGTGTTGGCAACATGTTTTCTATAAAAGTTTCGTCGGTCATTTGTGACACCTGCAGTTGGCCTTGGATCTGAAATGAGAATACTCATTGTTAAAATGGTGTCTGATGATTACTGGAATAAAAAATACAGTTCAGCTTTATCTAGTTAGATGGTGGTGATCCTGACTGCGAAGTTAGGGAGGGAGCCTGGGTTCAAAACAGGTTCAGTGAGTATCTACAAAAAGGTTATAGTTTTAAAAGTTGAAGGCCTGGAACTCATCATCCCTCGGGAAACTAACGTTTCCGGTATTTACATTATAAATATGTTATACTTATAATATACTAGCTTTTGCCCGCGGCTTCGCACGCGTAGATTTTAGACTTCTATGAAAAAAAATGTTTTGAACCGACTTCAAAAAAGAAGGAGGTTATCATTTCGATTGTATGTAGTTATATATTATGCATGTTACACGGTTTCCTGCAAATAATGAATCCTATTTTGTTTTTTTTTTCTCAGGAGATTCAAAAGTGGCCGAAATAAGTTTAATATTTGTGATATTTTTTTGGTTTTCGCCTTGACTTGTTGGCAATCATTTAATCGAATATTGTTTCAAAGACAATGGTTCAAGTATTTTCATTTCATCGACAAGTCATTCTGTCGAAGAATAGTTTTTAGTAAATTTAAATCAGGGAATTTTGAATGGTGCTTGAGGTTTTCCTTTACGGGTTCTTATTTTAGATTGGTTTAAATTTAGTAATATTTATTCCGCAGTTCTAAACTAACCCTGAACCTACTTTAATAGCCGTTCGTTTCTATGTGTGGTCGCACTGGTCGCAGTTCTAACCAAACCTAAACCTACTTTGATAGCCGTTTGCTTTTGTGTGGGGTCGCAGTTCTAACCTAAACTAAACCTACTTTGATAGCCGTTTGCTTATGTGTGGGGTTGCAGTTCTAACCTAACCTACTTTGATAGCCGTTTTCTTTTGTGTGGGGTCGCAGTTCTAACCTAAACTAAACCTACTTTGATAGCCGTTTGCTTATGTGTGGGGTCGCAGTTCTAACCTAACCTAAACCTACTTTGATAGTTGTTCGCTTACGTGTGGGGTCGCAGTTCTAACCTAAACTAAACCTACTTTGTTAGCCGTTTGCTTTTGTGTGGGGTCGCAGTTCTAACCTAAACTAAACCTGCTTTGATAGCCGTTTGCTTGTGTGTGGGGTCGCAGTTCTAACCTAACCTTAAACTACTTTGATAGCCGTTAGTTTCTGTGTGGGGTTGGAGTTCAAACATAACATAAACCTACTTTCAAAGCCGTTCGTTGCTGTGTGGGGTTACTATTCAAACCTAACCTGAACCTCCTTTGATAGTCGTTCATTTCTGTGTGGAGTCGCATTTCTAATTTAACCCAAAACCTACTTTGATAGCCGTTCGTTTCTGTGTGGGGTCGCAGTTCTAACCTTTCCTAAACCTAAGTAAAATCTTACCTTATTACATTCTGTTTGAAGTCTGTTTCATTGAACAGTATATTAGTATGACATAATTAAATACTTAATTGCAAATAAACTACACGAATTAGAAAGCTGAATTTACAGCGAGGCGGCCCGCGTACCCGCGCTGCTTATACATATACTGTCCGCGAGCTGTCAAACAAACATTTGAAATTCGTACGCTTTGAATCATATGTCGCCATGCAAAATTGTAGATATTTTTAACGAACAAACAAATAAATATGGTTTTGTCTAGACTTAAAAAATAAAACCTCACAATGACCTTTTATGTAGCAAACTGCATTACTTACCTAAATTTAATATTAAAAGTATCTACGTATTCATCGTACCTATGTTACTTGTATATAACATGGTATGTAGATAATTACCTACATCTTCATTGGCAAGAACACTTCTATGAAGTTTTGAATTAAATAGCCCAACGAATTTGGTTCCTTCATACAAACTTTAACCTTCCATTTAACCCCATAGGGCAGGGGTCGGCAACCTTTTAGCATCCAAGGGCCACATAGCAGTTAGCGAAAATGCCGCGGGCCGCACTTTGTTAATTTGTTATACCTACGTATTGTTCGAAAAAAAACTCACCTTATCGGTTGTCAATAAGGACAAAATAAGGAAGAGTCGAATCTAGCAACATACTATTATGCAAATAACATCTTATCGACGATTTTTTTTTATTTAATCCGATCGAGCTGGAAACTGGAAACATGTGCATGACTTTGGGCTCTCCAGATTCCAAAAAAAATTTTTTATTTCTGGCCAAAAAGGCATTTATATGAAATTTGCTAAATAATGGTCCGATTGCCCTGAAATTTGGCATACGGGCACTATGTAGGACAGGAGTGATAGTCTGAAAAAAAAATTGGATGAAATTCAAGATGACGGCGCCCAGAAAAAAAGCCAAAATCCCGAGTAAGTTAAGCGAGCCCGAAGGGGAAGCATTCAGGTCGGGAGGCCGGCGTAGACCGACCCCGCGGATGGCCAAAGGCTTCACTTCGGGGTCCCGAATCCCAGTAATATTGGGCGCGGTTGAAGGTCTCGCTGCGGAAGGGACGGAATATTGCCAGAACCGATGTAAATCTATGTTAAGCGAGCCCAAAGGGCGAGCTTCAGGGTGGGAGGCCGAAGGCCAACCTTGCGAAGGGCCGAAGCTTCACCCTATGCGCGCCTGTAAGTAATTTAAAGCGAGGCCGAAGGTTGAGCTCCGAGAAAATTTATTTAGCTACCAAGCGTACAACTACCCCAGTAGCTAAATAAGCCGAGCCAGAGGGCCGCAGACCGAGCTTCGCGTAGGGCCCGGAGCGTCAGAATCGAGCCCACGCGGCACAACTGCCCTACCTGACTGTCTTAACAAGTGAACTAGAGGGCCGGAGATCTGGGCCGCAGGCCGAGCTGCGCGTAGGACTAAAACCCGGAGCATCCGGGTGCGGCAGCTCGCGAAGCCGAGCGTGTTATGACTATATCGGACATTGTTGGTATTTCAAGAAGTTTTTTACTTCGCCTCTTAAACCCGGTACAAAATTAAAGTTCAAAGATAAGGTAGACGAATTTACTTTCACGGCAATACGTCGAAAATTGCATGTTCCTTTTTTAAATATAAGAGGGCCAGACTGCAAAGGTAAATTGCATTGCGATTTTCAATTATTACTATTTGAATTTGAAACTATACTCTTATTAAATTTAGTACTTTACAATTTGTCCCTTTACTATTTTTATTTTGCTGTTCCTGGTAACGTTTTAATTGTCAGTCATAATTATGTCAATTTAGTCCGTAGGATTGTGGATTATACTATATAACGCGGCGGTGTGAAAAGCGAATCGGATCGGTCGGAAAAACGAGACAACAAGAGCCCGTATTGCTGCGCCACTCTGTTGCCATGCCACAGACTAGAAATACATATATTTTAATAATAATAATTGTGGCCCCCGTTTTATAATTAAGTATTTTGTTAATGTGTATAACCTTTGATGAGGTTCGTGATTTTAACATATACGATATACAAAATAATCAAGGAGGTCCGCGGGCCGCAAGGGTCCCCTTCGCGGGCCGCATGCGGCCCGCGGGCCGCCGGTTGCCGACCGCTGCCTTTAAGGGATGAATTTTCAAAAAACCTGACACACGTGTTTACTTATTTATTATTAAAAACATTCCTGTGAAGTTTCGAATAAAATAGCCCAACTAATCTTATTTCCCCACACAAACTTTAACCCTTAATTTAAGCCCCATAGGGAATGAATTTTCAAAAAACCTGAAATACGTGTTTACTTATTTATTGTTAAAAACATTCATGTGAAGTTTCGAATAAAATAGCCCAACTAATCTTATTTCCCCATACAAACTTTAACCCTCCATTTAACCCCTTTAAGGGATGAATTTTAAAAAAACCTGAAAAATGTGTTTACTTATTTATTGTTAAAAACATTCCTGTGACGTTTCGAATAAAATAGCCCAACTAATCTTATTTCCCCACACAAACTTTAACCCTCCATTTAACCCCCATAGGGAATGAATTTTCAAAAAACCTGAAATACGTGTTTACTTATTTATTGTTAAAAACATTCATGTGAAGTTTCGAATAAAATAGCCCAACTAATCTTATTTCCCCATACAAACTTTAACCCTCCATTTAACCCCTTTAAGGGATGAATTTTCAAAAAACCTGAAACACGTGTTTAATTATTTATTATTAAAAACATTCCTGTGAAGTTTCGAATAAAATAGCTCAACTAATCTTATTTCCCCATACAAACTTTAACCCCCCGTTTAACCCTTTTACGGGATGAATTTTCAAAAATCCGTTCTTAGTGCGCCTCTAAACATTATAAAAAATGTACATGCCAAGTTTGAACTCTCTAGGACCAGCGGTTTAGGCTGTGTGTTGATTTAAGTCAGTCAGTCAGTCAGTCAGGACATTGCCGTTTATATATATAGATATTGCTATTTATCTACATGACAAGTTTCCTGGGTTATTCCAATCCGTGGAGTAGTTGTTTCGAAAACAACAAATGTTTATATTATAATATAAGCATAGTGAAAATATGTAATAAAAAAGCTGTTGAAATAGTGGGAGGAAAGATACTCTACCGGACTTACTTTTTGATTTCTCCGTAACATAGTATAATTTCTACAAGGCTTCGCTTACGAGTTGTTCCCGAGCCCGAGTATCGGTGTTTTTATAGCCTTTCCTTGGCGTTTGTGGCTCAATCCTCATGTAAATCACTGTAGATGCCACGCTATAAAATATTTCAAACAATCGTTAGCAATTTAGCGTCAATTCGGATTATACAAACCAAAGTAACCAAATTACTGCCGGTGATTTTGAAAGAAAGAGTGACGTTTGAATTTAGTGTTGCCGACGTTGCCGTGCCAAATGGATTACACGTTCGGTTACACGCGACTATCATTTAGTACGCACATTTATTTTAATAACATTAAATGTAAGATGTCCAACCTATAGTAGCGTAAACGTAACTATTATGTATATATTTTCTATACTTAATAAATGGTCTTCTGATACAAAATATAAAAATCAAGCAAATCGATCGAATACGGAATATCACAAAATAGTACGCGGGGTTGGCTATTGGGTGTATATATGACCTATATGGCAACATTAGCAACGCTTTCCGTTTGATGCAGTTTTGATGGAACAAAATAAAATAACAAATTGCATGACATGCGTTCGGTTTGACAGAACGGCAACGCAGCATTTGTGGTCAACTGGCAACGTCGCTTTTTAACGCACACGCCGAAGATACGATTGGTGTATGACACTGTCGCCGCCGACCCACACATTGACAAATTTGTATTAAAATAAAGTAGTGTTTTAAGCTATTATTTGACCATTTTTATTACGGAAATAGAATTTGCCGCAAATAAATATCAAAACGATTGTGGATGGAAGTGGTTTCATTGTAAAACTATGCGCCATTTACCCATACTTGAATAAATCAATTAGTATGAAAAACGAACCACCTTAAGGGAAATAATTTACCTGCAAGCTTAGCACACGACATGTTTCTCTTTTATTAACATGGTAAAAGACGAGAAGTCTATCTCGCGGTGACATAATGTCGCACCAATCAGGTCGTTTAAAGTCACAAAACTGGCAATTCTTCTTCCAAGATGAATAGGTGGTAGTGAAGTAATTACAATGAACAAAAACATGCCCAAGGCTAAAAAAAATCAGGGCAAATTCACACCTTATTCTGTTAAAAGTAAGGTGTTTTTTCCTTAGTTTTTCCTTCTATAATTTGAATTGACTAGACATGTTCTTTCCGTGGACCCTTCAGATATACTTAGATAGCAATTAAATTTACGGTAATTAACTTATTTACTAAATTCTAATTCCTTTTAACGTTCTGTCTAATAATCCTTGTGAATTACGGTACCTACTGTATACGAATATTTTGTACTTCATGTTTTATAAGATTATAAGTTAAGTACTTACTATTTAAATATTTATCAAACGGGCTACTTACGTAATTTAAGTCGATAATTGCTCGACGTGTACCTACCTGCTAAGTACCTACTGCGGAATGAGGTATCGACTATCGAGACAAATGAATGTGGTTTTACGAAAAAATGTATGTATTTAGTCAATCCTTAAAAATAAAACTAAAAAAATGTATTTTGTTCAAATTATGAATACTTTATCAGGGGATAAAATTACAATTTACTTACAAGTGAAAGTTACTTTTAATTACAATTACGAATACAACCTACCAATATCGATATTGATATTATCAGTGTCAGTCCGAATTTTGTAAGAAGGGTATAAAACAGGCTTAACGTAAATTATAAAGTGTAATGCCCTGAAGGCTGATAATAGTAATAATAACAATATCTGCCTTGAGATCTTGTAATATTACCCTCAGCTTAACTCTCTAAAATAAGACCTTGAAAAGAACCTGTAAACAAATCATATTACCTTTCATCCCCAGTACTAAACTACCCGCAATTCGCAAAACGCAACACGAGCCTCCTAGAAACGGTGTACAACTT
>JALPQI010003529.1:0-75873 GCA_025490895.1 Thaumatotibia leucotreta | reverse complement strand
AATGATAGCTCCTTTGCTTTTAAGTCTTGTGATAATTTTGTCAAATTTGTCCAGGGGTGAAATTTTGATTGGATCATCAGATCAACTGCACAGTTTAAAGATTTGCCTACACACGTAAGTTTTAACTGAACAGTTAAAACTGAGCAGTTATAACTGATCGTCTGTGGCCCGCTTAAAACAGGCCGTATTTCCTGACGAAAGTTTTCTGTGCAGGCGCAAGTGATCCCGTGGGCGGTGTCAGACGCGTCATGGGTGGCGGGCGGCGCGGCTCGGCTCGAACAATCTCGAACTGTGTTCGTGGGCGCTCTACATGGCATGCTGAGTGCCAGGGCGCTCGCCACTATCATGAACGACCTGTTCTCCGGCGTGGTATATGCGGGTAACTATCTTACAAATAGGCTTATGATGGTCCAGTTTTATCTAGTTATCGTGCTACGTCACTTTCGCATTTACATACTTGTTCGAACCTGACGGCAACAACGACAAACTATTAAACACTGTACCATCATAAGCCTACAGGAACCGGTAGACAGATTGTTTCAGAAGCCTTCATTAATGGAACAGGGCAGTACTTATAATACCTCTAGGCGATTACAACAAATACAGCTTTGCATTACAAAAGAGTAAAAATTAAAAAGTAGCAACATCGTAGTGTCGTCCCGATTTGAAAGGGGACAACACTACGATGTTGCTACTTTACACTAAGGTTTCTGACAATTTTAATATTAAAATTGCAGTGCATATTCTTTGTCGCTTAGTTTGAGCATTACCGCCCTAAAGCTAATAGAGATAAACTCCGTATAGACTTTTTCGTTCAAATTGACTAATGATAAAATATTATGCGTCGTGCGTAGGTTTTAAAGAGAGGCATACAACTATTATCTAAAAATACGTTAATCAGTTTGAAGATTGACAATTGGACTAATAGCTTAACAAGTTCTTTTTTTTTATCTTATCGCTACACTCCCGATACATATTAGTACCGAGACTATCTCGAACTTTTTTCCATAACAAAACTATATAAATAAGAACATTGCAGGCATCGACACTGACAAGAACAAATACCCGATCGGCTCCGGCCGCGTGTCGTTCGGCAACGCGCGCTCGTACGTGCGCGCCATCGCCGCCGCTTACGTCACCATTCGCACGCCAAAGTTCTCCAAAAAGGTTAGTTTTTACGTCTCCTATGTTTACTTCCGATCGACTAGGTTTGCTCCCGATAGACTAGGATCGCTTCCGATGGACTAGGATCGCTTCCGATGGACTAGGATCGCTTCCGATGGACTAGGATCGCTTCCGATGGACTAGGATCGCTTCCGATGGACTAGGATCGCTTCCGATGGACTAGGATCGCTTCCGATGGACTAGGATCGCTTCCGATTGACTAGGATCGCTTCCGATTGACTGGGATCGCTTCCGATTGACTAGGATCGCTTCAGATTGACTAGGATCGCTTCAGATTGACTAGGATCGCTTCAGATTGACTAGGATCGCTTCAGATTGACTAGGATCGCTTCAGATTGACTAGGATCGCTTCAGATTGACTAGGATCGCTTCAGATTGACTAGGATCGCTTCAGATCGACTAGGATAGCTTTCGATCGACTAGGATAGCTTTCGATCGACTAGGATAGCTTTCGATCGACTAGGATAGCTTTCGATCGACTAGGATAGCTTTCGATCGACTAGGATAGCTTTCGATCGACTAGGATAGCTTTCGATCGACTAGGATAGCTTTCGATCGACTAGGATAGCTTTCGATCGACTAGGATAGCTTTCGATCGACTAGGATCGCTTCCGATCGCTTCAGATCAACTAGGATCGCTTCAGATCGACTAGGATCGCTTCAGATCGACTAGGATCGCTCCTGATCGACTAGGATCGCTCCCGATCGACTAATTTTCTCCATAGTAAATGTATGAAAACAGTTTTTTTGGCTTTTTTGTACATTGCCGTTAGTCTTGAATATCTTAGTTCTTGAATTGCGGCTTTTCCAGTCGATCAAAAGCTCGTGTACAGGGCCGATTGGCATCAACATTTTTTTGCTAAACATAACCATTTTCACTCAATTGTTACTTTTTTTTTCAAAATTTGTAAACGCCTATCTTCGTTAATTTAAAATCGTGGGAAGGTCTCCTAAGACCATAATGGTGTAGCTACTCTGGGTCTGTAAGCTGCCCTCACTGACCCAAAAAGAAAATCCACCCTGTAGAATCATGTCAAGATAAGTTTTAAGAGATCTGATTTATAAAATTAAGTTTCCGCGTTGCCAAGGTTTCAATCAGCATGACTGTAGATACAATGTAGCCGCATATTGACACGTATTTAATATGCGCAGGTGCAAGTGGACCCGTACCTGGAGGACTCCATGTGCAGCATGTGTAACCTGCAGCAGGGACCCTACTTCTGCAAGGAGCCAGTTTGTTTCCGGTAAGTTCTCTTCGGAGAGATTTATGGATTTTGTCGAGGAAACTTAACTTGACAAAAAACGTTGCTTAACCTTTCGTATGCTTTGCCCCGTATCCGTCCCAACCCGTTTGGACTTTAATTTATAAATTAAATAAATTTCTTTGACAGCATATGAAAGGTTAACATAGCTTTTTTGTTTTTATAAGTAATTCAGAATCAGGTTCTAGCAGTAGTAAACCACTTTATTTTACATAAAATATAGCATAGTGATAGAACCTTAGGTCATCAACTGAATATGCAGCAATTGTTTGCAATGAGGTCATCAACTGAATATGCAGCAATTGTTTGCAATGAATTGGTAAATCAATGGCAGCAGCAAATAACATAATTATTCAGTTTGGGCAGTCATCCTGACGTCGGAATGACTGCCCACTTTTATTTTTAACATTTTTTTTTCTAATGGTAGCATTTATGTCAGTCATTCTGACTCGTACAGTTTCGTCAGTCTGAATCTGAATGCCTTTTATAATTCCCTGTTACAAATAATGTATTTTTCCAGCTACTTCTGCCGTTCGTGCTGGGCGTGGCAGCACGCGGGCGAGGAGCACCGGCCGCTCATGCGCAACTCCAAGGCGCCGCCGAGGGACGACTGCCTCTACGCCAGCAGTGAGTACTTCCAGCTACTTCTGCCGTCCTCTACGCCAGCAGTGAGTACTTCCAGCTACTTCTGCCGTCCTCTACGCCAGCAGTGAGTACTTCCAGCTACTTCTGCCGTCCTCTACGCCAGCAGTGAGTACTTCCAGCTACTTCTGCCGTCCTCTACGCCAGCAGTGAGTACTTCCAGCTACTTCTGCCGTCCTCTACGCCAGCAGTGAGTACTTCCAGCTACTTCTGCCGTCCTCTACGCCAGCAGTGAGTACTTCCAGCTACTTCTGCCGTCCTCTACGCCAGCAGTGAGTACTTCCAGCTACTTCTGCCGTCCTCTACGCCAGCAGTGAGTACTTCCAGCTACTTCTGCCGTCCTCTACGCCAGCAGTGAGTACTTCCAGCTACTTCTGCCGTCCTCTACGCCAGCAGTGAGTACTTCCAGCTACTTCTGCCGTCCTCTACGCCAGCAGTGAGTACTTCCAGCTACTTCTGCCGTCCTCTACGCCAGCAGTGAGTACTTCCAGCTACTTCTGCCGTCCTCTACGCCAGCAGTGAGTACTTCCAGCTACTTCTGACGTCCTCTACGCCAGCAGTGAGTACTTCCAGCTACTTCTGCCTCGTGCTGGGCAGTACTTCCAGCTACTTCTGCCTCGTGCTGGGCAGTACTTCCAGCTACTTCTGCCTCGTGCTGGGCAGTACTTCCAGCTACTTCTGCCTCTTGCTGGGCAGTACTTCCAGCTACTTCTGCCGTTCGTGCTGGGCGTGGCAGTTTTTTTCATTCGCGGCGGACCTCATATCCCTATATACACTAGACCACCATTCGTCATTCAAAAATTTTGTCATTCAAAAATTTTGTGTAGACTGATAATTAATTGATAAGCTTATCGAATGGGTTATTTTTGAGGTTACCCTATACTTTAAACATAAAAGTTGATTAACGCCTTCCTTCTGTAGGACAATTTTATTGTTTTGACAGCGTCCGCCATATGACCACTTCGAATTTCTTGGCGCTTAAACCCGTATGCAAGGCTTTGCGTTTTGAACTGTATTCATTTATATTTGGTTTCAAAAAAATTGATGTTCCTTTTTGTCCAACTTACAGCTTAAACTATTGTTCTTGCACATTTCTATAATAAAGTATGTAATTCCAGCGGGCACCCCGTCGCCGGCAACCTCCGGTACATCAGGCACCTCGGGCTCCGCCTCCGCCGCCGACGACGCGTTGCCCGACGACTATCGCCGTCGACGCGACTAGTCGCAGCGACCAATCGCAGCGACCAATCGCAGCGACCAATCGCAGCGACCAATCGCAGCGACCAATCGCAGCGACCAATCGCAGCGACCAGTCGCAGCGACCAATCGCAGCGACCAGTCGCAGCAATCACGCCAGTCGCACGATACAGCAAGTTGCAACACATCTGCATATTCGAGTACGCATCAATATTTGAAGAACAGAAAGTTGTCTCCGTAAAAGGACTTTGGAAAAAACGTAGTTCACTTCGTTGTGATCTGAAGAGATGTCAAAATTTATTATAATCTACTAATTCGAGCATCAATTTGTACCTTTAAATATGCAGTGTCACTAAGTCAGACTGCTAGTGAAACATTGTAAACGTTTAATTTTGTAACGCAGATATTTAGAAATGGTCATAAATATTTTTTCTATTGGTCACTATTGCGTACTATGGTAAACTAGTATGACAGCGAAACTGTTATATCCTTTGACAAAAGCTGACTTTACAAATTTCGCTTTCATTCTAGTTAGTATGGAGATGTGCTGCCAACTGCACAAATGGTAAAATGTTACTACCATAAATTGACGTAAAGATTACCGCCTTAGCCCCTCTCGAATAACAGAAAATTCGTTTTAAAATTATTTGAGCCAGTTATGAAATGTTAGACTATTATAAAATGTTTGGTGAATTTTAAAGTTTCAGTACATTTTAATATTTGGTTGGTTATTGGAACTATTGCTGTATTCCCTCTAGAAACTTCTAAGCTTACTATAGGAAGGGTTACAATAATAATTTGTCCTAAAAATAGCCAACTGATCTTTTTAACATGTTTTAAAGTTTTTACCGACTCGAGAGGGGCGGGTTATTGCGCGGCAGCGCAGTGTTGTCGACGCTATTAAGTTGGGCGCTTCGCCAGCAAATGTTGATTATTTTCATTGTTAATTATTTTGTACAACTGTAGCCGATATTGAAATTTAATTTCTAATCACTTTGGAATGTTTCTTCTATTATAACTTGTGATTTCAGTTTGTTTTGTAACTTTTAAGACTTATATTTTGTATTTGTAATTGTATTGAATTTGAAATTTGTATTTTTTCGTTCCGACAAGTTAGTAATGTAGCTTAAAATTTAAAGTCAAAGTCAATGGTGTAAGCTTACATTGCAAAGTATTGATTTTTCTAAATTGTTTCAATATCGGCTATAGTTACAGGCTGACTTTTTAATTATTGGCAATTTTTAGCCAAATAGTCCGCCAAAGAAGTTACATTATTGTATCATTTATTTATCGTTGATTATTTTGTACGATTTTTCGATGTATTCTAATGCCACTCTGCCTCTAGGAATGTTCCTTAGACAATTTTACATACAGTGCCTAATTAGACGTAGGATTTTACGGTTTTTAATGTGCCTGTAGCCCAGTTTTAACGTTTTAATGGGCCCCACAATATTCGGTCAGATTTGGAATTTTTATAGTGTTTTAGATCGTCGAATCATGAAATGTTGATTTTAACTTTGCTTATTTGATTTTTAAAAGTATACAATTAAACTGTTATTGCGAATAAACTATTTAAATAATGAAATTTATTTTATTTTCTTATCCTTATATGTATAGGTAGTTCCACGAGAGTCGAGGTTAAACGCATAGATACAGCTGTCACGGGAAACCTTTGATTAATTTCCATTAAATGTTTAATAATTTTTTTCGTGCTGACAAAAGTTGCTTAGATGATAATTCTTTTTGTTCAAGTCATGGTCAAAGGTCCAACAGGGTTTTACTTACTAATTTGACATTTATTTCACCAAATTTTTTGCAATAGCTCTTTGTTAGATGCTTGTGTAAATCTCTGGACTCTGGTGAAATTAGTCTAAGATGCCTACAAATTCAACTTCTAAGGGCCTCTCCTTGCTGGCGTGCACACATGTTCAGTATTAAAATCAGTGTCGCACCCGCGCTAGTTAGCGTTGTTCATACAATTTCTTGTTCGACGAGCGTCCGTTGCGTAATGGTAACCCGCGTCAGCTAGCAGAGGTCCTATAAAGAGACATTGATGCCCATTTGTTTTAAATACTGCCTTTAGTTTCAGGCAGAAGTCAAAATTGTACGTAAGTACAATACATGAAAGTGGTAGACACTTTATCCATCGTTGGGATAGATAATTATACTTTTCCAAATAAATATCTACACTAAGATCTGGGTGCTTAGACAAGTTGCCAATCGCTAACGCTTAATAGTCAATCTTAAACGAAAGGCGGCCAACTGTCTATGTCGCACTAATATGAAAGAGTGACAGTGAGGGAAAATTACGATACGCTACTAGGCGCTAGCGATTGGCAACTTGGCTAAGCATCCTAGTTTTGAATATTATTGGTATTTTCAAAATTTTAATTAAGGTGGAATGTCACGGTCAGCTAGGCACTACAACGCCAATAGATGGCGTTATAGTGCATAGGTGGCGCGAATTCTACGTATTTTTATATTTTATGTATGATAATAGAAATATTTTTAATAAGTAATATGTTTGCCGAAAATAAACTGCTGTTTCTAATGTGGCCAACTAAATTTCAGGTGAGGTTTAATTTACAAAATAAGATTATTTGAATAAATACGAAACGCTGCCGCGGCTGCGCAGTATGCACACATACATTCAAACCCTTATTCGTTTACGAAACCGATTGCTTATTTCGGAACGTGTATTGAACTTGGATTAGGCTAGTTCGATGACCATCTGACGCATATTCATTAGGACCAAGGTTCAAATCTCGTAATTTCAATATATTTTTTGCTTTACATTACATGACTTTATTTTTTTTTAATGATACTTTACCTATAATTACATTTTTTTCAGTAATAAATAAATAACCTGTGGCCTATCCCACAAAACTTTACAAGCGTATAATTCTACAAAATTGTATAAATTCTAAAACAAATAATTGTCAATATTGTAGATTTGTATGCTTGTAAAGTTTTGTAGTATTGGTCCCTGAACTACCAACCTAGGTTTAATTTTGGTGACCTTATATATTTACTCACCAAAAACGTTTTCAGGTGATGTTATGGCATCCAGTTCCGGTATTTTTTGCATGGTCAATCTGAAATAGCCTATACTACTAAAAAACGGGCCTGGATGTCCTAAACTAATAGGTGTCCAATCAGATTGGGACGGAATCTATTCGATGACTTCAGTCAGATAAGTTTTCATATGTAGATATAATTATATTAGATATTTCTAGTCACTTTAATTATTAGATTCCTTCCCATTCTAATCACCTGCGGAATTCATAGATAAAGAAAACATCAATTTATAAATTCAGTGGTTTATTTACATCATGTCATATTATTTTTATTTATTATTTCTATTTTACGTTTTTCTGGTTTTATACATGGATATAGGAAGATTGCTTGACGTTGTGTGTGTTGCTTGGAAGTGAGCCTCACGCATCTACACATATTGTGACACCTGCAGTTGGCCCTGGATCTGAAATCAGAATACTCATCGTCAAAATGGTGTATGATGATTACTGGAATAAAAAATACATTTCAGCTTTGTCTAATTAGGTGGCGGTGAACTTGACTGCGAAGTTAGGGAGGGAACCTGGGTTCAAAACAGGTTCAGTGAGTATCTACAAAATGGTTATATTTTTAATAGTTCAAGGCCTGGAACACATCATCCCTCGGGAAACTAACGTTTCCGGTATTTATGTAAAAAAAAATTATTATTCTTATAATATAATATATATTACTATTTATCTACATGTCAAGTTTCCTTATTCCAATTCGATGAGCAGTTGTTGCGAAAACAATAAACATCGAAACATTTTTGTTATAATAATAGTGGAAATATATAATAAAAAAAACTGTTTGAATACCGGGAGGAAAAATATCCAGCAAGTCAGCCTCTACAGAACTTACCTTTTGATTTCTTCGTAATATAGTATCATTTCTCCAAGGCTTCGCTTACAAGTTTTTTTAAGGCCCGAGTATCGGTGGTTTTTATAGCCTTTCCAGGACGTTTGTGACTACATAATATACAAACGTATAATAAATCCTCATGTAAATCACTGCACGCTATGAGATATTTCAAACAATCGTAGGCAATTTAGCGTCAATTCGGATTTGAAGGAATAAACAAATGGTAAAACGATAAAGTACTGCCGGTGATTTAGAATCAGAGTGACGTTTGAATTTAGTGTTGCCTTGCCAAATAGGTTTTACGTTCAGTTCCACGAGACTATAATTTAGTACGCACATCTATTATAAAAACATTAAATGTAACTAGTATGTATAGGTATATTTTCTACAGTAAAAGGTCTTTCGTTCGGCTTTTGCGTGGGATATGGCCTATATGGCAACATTAGCAACGCTTGCGTTTGAAAAATAAATAACATGCGAAATGCGTTAGGGAAGAGCGGCAACGTAGCATTTTCAGCCAACTGGCAACGCGCTTCCAACGCACACACCGAACGTACGATTGGTGTATGACACTGTCGTCGTTCACCCACATATTGACAAATCTTTATTAAAATAAAGTACTAATTTAAGCTATTATTCGACCCTTTATATTACAGAAACATAATTTGCCGCAAACAAATATAAAATTGATTGTCGATTTAAGTGATTTCATTGTAAAACTATGCTCCATTTACCCATATTTGAATAAATACATTAGTATGAAAAACGAACCACCTTAAACACAAAAGTTCGTTATTTTTTTATTCCTAGAAATTAAATATTTACACATTAAGTAGGAGTAGGGTCTTAGTTACGTGGTTGGATAATTAAATGTCGTTTTGATACGTATGATTTTAATTGGAAAACTTCTATGAGACTCTCCACATGATGACATTTTCTATAACTACCGCCGTTGGAAAAAGTATGGAACCCCCAGTTTCTGAGGGCCGATGTAGTCACAAACCAGTTGAGACTAGCCTCTGTTTATGTAAAAAAATAAAATAGTTGAATTCAGCTCTGTGTCGCCAGACTAGGTTGATTCATTTTCCTTGTCACTTGCTTTGTAAGATTTGCTGGGTTAGATATTATTGCTGAAGCCAGTGTCTCAGAAACCTGTAACTTGTTATAGAAGTCTCTTTTAACACGTTCCACGCCGGTAACACAGCGTGTGTGACCAACAAAATCTGATTCCTATGCGTCCATACGTGATCAGAATAACCTTATTCTTATGCCACTAGCATAAATCAAGTTCTTCCTCCTATGCCAGTGCCATAGAAATACGAACGTTTTTGACACACGTGCTGTGTCACTGGCACAAGAGTACAATCTGTTCAGTCACACATGCGTGTCACTGGCATAGGAGTTCTATCAGATAATTTCGATCGGCATAGTATTAGCGCATAGTGAAACAGTACCGGAGGCGAACGTGTTAAATACCATTAGATAAGGACCTCCATGTGTACAGGTAAATTGACCAAAGCTGGCACGAATTGAATGACATATATCATTGTGTGTATGCGGCCCTGCTATCATCATCATCATCATCATCATCATCATCATCATCCGCCTATGATAGTCCACTGCAGGACGTAGGCCTCTCCTATTAACTATGCGTATAGACGCATTAGGAAGTAACTGCCCATAATCGCCACGCTGGGCAAGCGGATTGGCGATCGCAGTAATGTGTCCACTATGATGAATTGATGACGCTATACCAACCTGTATCTAGTCATTTTGACATCGACATAAACATACTTTGTCACTTACTCGATCCATTTGTGCCAGCTTTGGTGAATTTACCTGTATTACAAGATTTACAAGATAAAAGCTATTGAGAAATAGACCTCTGATCTGTAAAGGCATGGCTACTTTTAACCTTTTTGGCGCCACGTCAAATACAAAAGCTGTCACACGGACGCCACGTCAATGAAATGTCAAATCCGATTGTGAACTTTACGCACGTGCGTGTAGGTTTATATTGCTCTGTGGACCAGAACTTGTATATTGGTCTTTGGCGTTGAAACTGCGGTGCCAAGTTAATTAGCTCTAGTATCAGTTGCCGGTCATTGTTCGAAGCTCATGCTCATGTCAGAGTGGTCCGTGGTGTCGGCCGGCGTGGGCGTGGGCGTGGCCATGGGCGTGGGCGTGGGCGTGGCGGGCGGCGGCAGCGAGATCTCTACCGGCCCGAAGGGGAAGGCGGGGATTTCTTCCTCTGGAACAGACAGCAATGTTGATTTGTGCTACTTTCAATTTAAAGAGCTTTTTTGTCATCATCATCAACAGCCTATGTTAGTCGACTGCTGGACGTAGGCCTCTCTTATTAACTACGCGTATAGACGCATTAGAAGGTAAATGCCCATAATCGCCACCGCAGATCGCAGTAATGTTTCTACCATGATGACGCTGTTGCCCATCATTAATCTTGTAGAATAGTCAGTGACACTTCAATCCCTTAATCGGCACTTACGACACCTGCAGGAGGAGTTGGGGTGGTGACAAATGTATTCTTACTGCCGTCACCACACGACAAGCTCTTTTGTGGATTACCGTAAGCTCGTTTAGACAGATCGTATACTATGTATATGGAATTTTCGTCCATAAGGAAAGCGACAATGGTTCTAAATTCAAAATTAACCGGGCCTTAATCAAAACAAAAGTCATGATCGTCACGATTGTATTACGTAAGTTAGTGATACAAACTGTATGGTACACTCTGACCAACAACCTTTGGCAGTAGAAAAGGTGGCAAATTTAAAAATGTAAGAGCGTTTTGTAGATATCTTACAGAAAATTTTAATTTGTTCCCTTTTTCACTCTCTGAAGTGGATACATAAAATTTAACTACGTAACACAAAATTATGACGTTAAATTTTGTTTCCATTAAAGGCCTTTTTATTTTTTTTTGTTGCAATCGAACCGATCAATAACCTGTACAAATAATTAGGAACAATTTTACAGAAGTTGACTAACCTTTAAACTAAGAAAAGCTTATATTGTACTATGGGTACTTAGCGACGATATGGGGTACAGTCATTCAAAAATATGATCTACCACTGTTCGACTTTATTATCACGGTATAGAACCGAAAAGTGACCATATTTTTGATTCATGGTACATATTTATTCTTACAAATAATTAATTACAAATTTGGAAGTAGGTATAAATAATATAAATATCTCATGTTGGTGATTAGCTGGATCAATGATTTACTCACCTGTCAAAGCGGCATCCAATCTGTCAACGATAGCATCTAGTAAAGCCAGTGACACGACATCATCAGGATCCTTCGACAACGCCGCATGAAGCGCATCGGCAGCGTCTCTCTCTCTCCCCATGAGAGCGAGACACAGCCCCCGCGCGGCGTAGGTCGCGTCACGGCCGGGCCGCAGTGCTAGGCTAGGGCTTCTCTGAGTTTTCATAATGGTCGCATTAGTCTACCATCCTCAGGACCTATAAAGTTGTCTACTCACCAGTCAAAGCGGCATCCAATCTGTCAACGATAGCATCTAGTAAAGCCAGTGACACGACATCATCAGGATCCTTCGACAACGCCGCATGTATCACATCAGCATCGTCCCTATTCATTCCTATCATCATTAGACTTCCCTGGACATACGAGGGCTGTTCCGAAAGTTTTTAGTTGCTCCGTTTCTATTCATGCGATTTCACTAAAACTTACACCATTTTGAGGGATATTTCAATGACGCTTTAGACGGTGTAAATTTGTTTTAGTAAATATTTTAGATATTTTTATTATTTTGTTTTACTTAGACGTGTCGAGCCTTACTCCAATGACCATGATACCGGTTTTTAAGACAGTTTTTTATTGAGATGCTATTGAACATCATTCGTTTATAAAACTATTTTATTTTATAGGTACTAGTAATTGAAGATATTTCCGTTATTTTTAAGTACAAATTACGTGATATCCTTTACTTTAATCATAAATGAGTAGGCATCGAAAAAAATCGTAAACTCTAAAATTGGAATTTCGAATATTGTAAAAATAATCATTCAATCAATAATCATTGTTCTTCAATTATAATTTAAAAAACGCAAAATGAACTAAATTATTTATCCCGGGTATATTTAAGTACGGCTTTCAAAGATTTTTATACAAAATATGCTTCAATGTGTCAAAAATGGCCAATTTTTTCATATAATGTTAAATTTCATACAAAACAGCTTTTTGTAAAAAAAATATAATAAAAAAACTATTCCCATTACGTGCATAAATTTATTAACCATAATAAGTATTGAAATGTCCCTCACAATGATATCAATTTAATTTAAATCGCATGAATAGAACCGGAGCAACTAAAAACTTTCGGAGCAGCCCTCGTAGATAATGGTCGCATTGGTCTACCATCCCCTGGACCTATAAAGTTGTCTACTCACCAGTCAAAGCGGCGTCCAATCTGTCAACGATAGCATCTAGTAAAGCCAGTGACACGACATCATCAGGATCCTTCGACAACGCCGCATGAAGCGCATCGGCAGCGTCTCTCTCTCTCCCCATGAGAGCGAGACACAGCCCCCGCGCGGCGTAGGTCGCGTCACGGCCGGGTCGCAGTGCTAGGCTAGGACTTCTGTGAGTTGCCATAATGGTCGCATTAGTCTACCACCCCCTGGACCTAGTGGTCTACTCACCAGTTAAAGCAGCATCCAATCTGTCAACGATAGCATCTAGTAAAGCCAGTGACACGACATCATCAGGATCCTTCGACAACGCCGCATGTATCACATCAGCATTGTCCCTATTCATTCCTATTATCATTAGACTTCCCTGATAGATAATGGTCGCATTTGTCTACTATCCCCAGGAACTATAAGGTTGTCTACTCACCAGTCAAAGCGGCATCCAATCTGTCAACGATAGCATCTAGTAAAGCCAGTGACACGACATCATCAGGATCCTTCGACAACGCCGCATGAAGCGCATCGGCTGCGTCTCTCTCTCTCCCCATGAGAGCGAGACACAGCCCCCGCGCGGCGTAGGTCGCGGCTCGGCCGGGCCGCAGTGCTAGGGCGCGCCCAATGATATAATAAGTAAAGATATGTTACACCGGCTCTAAAATTGAAGCGCTCAGATTGTGATAATTCTAACAATCGCTCTTAGTCCTACCCAGACCACCGAGAGGTGTGTACCACTGCCGAGTTCTCGCAAATCACATGAACTGCGCCCTAAAATGGCATTTTATGTTATACAATAGTGAAAACCATAAAATAAATGTGCAATTAAACTGAATTATATATTTTTTCAATTTTATTATTTATTGGAGATAAATACGACGCCATTTTGACTTTTTTGACTGACTTAGAGAA
The DNA here is from genome assembly GCA_025490895.1 of Thaumatotibia leucotreta. Classification (NCBI taxonomy): domain Eukaryota; kingdom Metazoa; phylum Arthropoda; class Insecta; order Lepidoptera; family Tortricidae; genus Thaumatotibia; species Thaumatotibia leucotreta. The sequence continues at coordinate 62,308 of JALPQI010003529.1, read as the reverse complement.
AAAGACAAGCTTATGCTGTTTAAGATCGAGAGTAACAAAGATAAAACAATGTTTATCAATAAAAAAATGCACGCGCGATTGTCAAATGCTAGTTGTCTCTTTTTTATTTATTAAATACGAGTATATGTATTTTGCCATGTCTTTTACGCATTTCGAAGTATGAAGATAGGTGTATGTCAACTGTCAATAAATTGTAGGTGTATGATGTGAAGTATTTATTTCGCTCATTTTGTTAGAGTATAACGTATCTTTACTTATGTATCATTGGGGCGCGCTCGTGCCAGGCTAGGGCTTCTGTGAGTTGCCATAATGGTCGCATTAGTCTACCATCCCCTGGACCTATAAAGTGGTCTACTCACCAGTTAAAGCAGCGTCCAATCTGTCAACGATAGCATCTAGTAAAGCCAGTGACACGACATCATCAGGATCCTTCGACAACGCCGCATGAAGCGCATCGGCTGCGTCTCTCTCTCTCCCCATGAGAGCGAGACACAGTCCCCGCGCGGCGTAGGTCGCGGCTCGGCCGGGCCGCAGTGCTAGGGCGCGCCAATGATATAATAAGTAAAGATATGTTACACCGGCTCTAAAATTGAAGCGCTCAGATTGTGATAATTCTAACAATCGCTCTTAGTCCTACCCAGACCACCGACAGGTGTGTACCACTGCCGAGTTCTCGCAAATCACATGAACTGCGCCCTAAAATGTCATTTTATGTTATACAATAGTGAAAACCACAAAATAAAATGCAAAAATGCCCTCAGCATCACACATCACGCGCAATTAAACTGAATTATATATTTTTTTCAATTTTATTATTTATTGGAGATAAATAGGACGCCATTTTGATGTTTTTGACTGACTTAGAGAAAAAGACAAGCTTATGTTGTTTAAGATCGAGAGTAACAAAGATAAAACAATGTTTATCAATAAAAGAATGCACGCGCGATTGTCAAATGCTAGTTGTCTCTTTTTTATTTATTAAATACGAGTATATGTATTTTGCCATGTCTTTTACGCATTTCGAAGTATGAAGATAGGTGTATGTCAACTGTCGATAAATTGTAGGTGTATGATGTGAAGTATTTATTTCGCTCATTTTGTTAAAGTATAACGTATCTTTACTTATATATCATTGGGGCGCGCTCGTGCCAGGCTAAGGCTTCTGTGAGTTGCCATAATGGTCGCATTAGTCTACCATCCCCTGGACCTATAAAGTGGTATACTCACCAGTCAAAGCGGCATCCAATCTGTCAACGATAGCATCCAGTAAAGCCAGTGACACGACATCATCAGGATCCTTCGACAACGCCGCATGAAGCGCATCGGCGGCGTCTCTCTCTCTCCCCATGAGAGCGAGACACAGCCCCCGCGCGGCGTAGGTCGCGGCTCGGCCGGGCCGCAGTGCTAGGCTGCGCTCGTGCCACGCTAGGGCTTCTGTGAGTTGTCCTAGTTTGCGGCAAGCGTGTCCTAGAGCGTCGAGTGTTGCTGCCCAGCGAGGGTGCATGTTGTCGCCCTAGGAGAATAATTATTGTTATAATAGAAGTTTTCCCTTCTCATGCTCAAAAAGTACATCTTTTTGTAGTGTGTAGACGACATAAAATAGCATTTTAAATGGTGTAAGTTGGCGTGAAATAAGTGTCTTATTTTCATCGCATTTGAAGTGATAAGTAGACAACACGTCGTCTACTATTTTATTTTGGCATGTTAAAAAAAGGCCTCGGTAAAAATCGGTGACTTTATGCCCTTGTTGTACAATCTACTATTTTATTTATTAAATTTACCTCTGTAAGATATTAAATGAAAATACGTAACATTGAAGGGTATTGTTGTGTGAGCATAACTAAAAAAAAGCATTTTGAAAGATGCAGCGCATAAACAAAATGGCAGCTCGTGATTTGCTTAGTTGAGTTGAGCGTAAGTATGCAAACTCACCCGTTCGTCCTGACCTATATGACTTGGATGATTAGCCAAGTTGCCAATCGCTAACGCTTAGTGGCGTATCGTAGTTTTCCCTGTCTGTCACTCTTTCATATTAGTGCGACTCAGATAGTTAGCTGCCATTCCTTTACGATTGATGATTAAGCGTTAGCGATTGGCAACTTTTTTAAGCACCCAGGTCCTACCGCGAATCACGAACGAAATGTTCGCATTCGTAAAGTCGTACGTAAGTGTGACAGAGAGGCAACACTTCGTTCATGGTTCGCGATAAGGACTTTGTACTATAAACTTCACTCGCCTGGTGTGCCACGTGTGGTACAGCCACTATACCCGCGCCCGCCCGGTGTGCCACGTGTGGTACAGCCACTATACCCGCGCCCGCCCGGTGTGCCACGTGTGGTACAGCCACTATACCCGCGCCCGCCCGGTGTGCCACGTGTGAGCCACTATACCCGCGCCCGCCCGGTGTGCCACGTGTGGTACAGCTATACCCGCGCCCGCCCGGCGTGCCACGTGTGGTACAGCCGCTATACCCGCGCCCGCCCGGTGTGCCACGTGTGGTACAGCCACTATACCCGCGCCCGCCCGGTGTGCCACGTGTGGTACAGCCACTATACCCGCGCCCGCCCGGTGTGCCACGTGTGGTACAGCTATACCCGCGCCCGCCCGGTGTGCCACGTGTGGTACAGCCACTATACCCGCGCCCGCCCGGTGTGCCACGTGTGGTACAGACACTATACCCGCGCCCGCCCGGTGTGCCACGTGTGGTACAGGCACTATACCCGCGCCCGCCCGGTGTGCCACGTGTGGTACAGCCACTATACCCGCGCCCGCCCGGTGTGCCACGTGTGGTACAGCCACTATACCCGCGCCCGCCCGGTGTGCCACGTGTGAGCCACTATACCCGCGCCCGCCCGGTGTGCCACGTGTGGTACAGCCACTATACCCGCGCCCGCCCGGTGTGCCACGTGTGGTACAGCTATACCCGCGCCCGCCCGGTGTGCCACGTGTGGTACAGCCACTATACCCGCGCCCGCCCGGTGTGCCACGTGTGAGCCACTATACCCGCGCCCGCCCGGTGTGCCACGTGTGGTACAGCCACTATACCCGCGCCCGCCCGGTGTGCCACGTGTGGTACAGCCACTATACCCGCGCCCGCCCGGTGTGCCACGTGTGAGCCACTATACCCGCGCCCGCCCGGTGTGCCACGTGTGGTACAGCCACTATACCCGCGCCCGCCCGGTGTGCCACGTGTGGTACAGCCACTATACCCGCGCCCGCCCGGTGTGCCACGTGTGGTACATACCTCGGCCTGGTGCTGCAGGGCGGCCAGCCACAGCTGCTTGGCTGCTCGGGCGTCGCCGGCGGCCAGAGCTGCGCCGGCCTGGTGTACCTCGTGTGGTACAGCTATACCCGCGCCCGCCCGGTGTGCCACGTGTGGTACATACCTCGGCCTGGTGCTGCAGGGCGGCCAGCCACAGCTGCTTGGCTGCTCGGGCGTCGCCGGCAGCTAGGGCTGCGGCGCCGGCTTCATGGGCTACGTGCGGCTCCTGAACTATACGTGCCAATACCGACCAGCCTGATGATCCCGTCTGGAAATCGAACACGAAAGGTTAATTAGGCCAATAAATTTTTTCATGCGGTTTTTTAATCACCATTTCACGAAATAAGAACCAATAAGAACGTAATTTGTACTCAAATATTAAAAATTAACTACATCTTTAAAGGGTATAGCCGGGTAGCTATAGTGAAACTGCCCTTAGCGAAAAAATTTATTTCCTAAATATATATAAATAATAATAATAAAATACTTTATTGCACTCTACAAACACGCAAAAAAAATAAAGAAAATAGTAACAAAAAATAAGGAAGTAGGTAACAACAGGCGGTACATAACGGTAAATAACGAAGTTTTATTTTTCAATACTTCGGTGCCGCCACCGGCCCTTTGACTTTGTATGGGGAAGTTATGGTTTCCAAAACCTCTATACTGATCCATTTGCATTGATCACCCTGTATATCTGACGGCGACTGTACACTCACCTCGACACTGGCATGTAGCGACCCACATATAACGGTGTCAGGTGACTTGCCATCAGATGATGGCGACTGTACACTCTCACCTCGACACTGGCATGTAGCGAGGCGGCCCGCAGTAGGAACCGCTCGCACATGGTGAAGTTGTTGAGCACTGCACTCCACCACATATAACGGTGTCAGGTGACTTGCCATCAGATGATGGCGACTGTACACTCTCACCTCGACACTGGCATGTAGCGAGGCGGCCCGCAGTAGGAACCGCTCGCACATGGTGAAGTTGTTGAGCACTGCACTCCACGCCCACATATAACGGTGTCAGGTGACTGGCTGCCATCAGATGATGGCGACTGTACACTCTCACCTCGACACTGGCATGTAGCGAGGCGGCCCGCAGTAGGAACCGCTCGCACATGGTGAAGTTGTTGAGCACTGCACTCCACCACATATAACGGTGTCAGGTGACTTGCTGCCATCAGATGATGGCGACTGTACACTCTCACCTCGACACTGGCATGTAGCGAGGCGGCCCGCAGTAGGAACCGCTCGCACATGGTGAAGTTGTTGAGCACTGCACTCCACCACATATAACGGTGTCAGGTGACTTGCCATCAGATGATGGAGACTGTACACTCTCACCTCGACACTGGCATGTAGCGAGGCGGCCCGCAGTAGGAACCGCTCGCACATGGTGAAGTTGTTGAGCACTGCACTCCACCACATATAACGGTGTCAGGTGACTTGCCATCAGATGATGGAGACTGTACACTCTCACCTCGACACTGGCATGTAGCGAGGCGGCCCGCAGTAGGAACCGCTCGCACATGGTGAAGTTGTTGAGCACTGCACTCCACCACATATAACGGTGTCAGGTGACTTGCTGCCATCAGATGATGGCGACTGTACACTCTCACCTCGACACTGGCATGTAGCGAGGCGGCCCGCAGTAGGAACCGCTCGCACATGGTGAAGTTGTTGAGCACTGCACTCCACCACATATAACGGTGTCAGGTGACTTGCCATCAGATGATGGAGACTGTACACTCTCACCTCGACACTGGCATGTAGCGAGGCGGCCCGCAGTAGGAACCGCTCGCACATGGTGAAGTTGTTGAGCACTGCACTCCACCACATATAACGGTGTCAGGTGACTTGCTGCCATCAGATGATGGCGACTGTACACTCTCACCTCGACACTGGCATGTAGCGAGGCGGCCCGCAGTAGGAACCGCTCGCACATGGTGAAGTTGTTGAGCACTGCACTCCACCACATATAACGGTGTCAGGTGACTTGCCATCAGATGATGGCGACTGTACACTCTCACCTCGACACTGGCATGTAGCGAGGCGGCCCGCAGTAGGAACCGCTCGCACATGGTGAAGTTGTTGAGCACTGCACTCCACCACATATAACGGTGTCAGGTGACTTGCCATCAGATGATGGAGACTGTACACTCTCACCTCGACACTGGCATGTAGCGAGGCGGCCCGCAGTAGGAACCGCTCGCACATGGTGAAGTTGTTGAGCACTGCACTCCACCACATATAACGGTGTCAGGTGACTTGCTGCCATCAGATGATGGCGACTGTACACTCTCACCTCGACACTGGCATGTAGCGAGGCGGCCCGCAGTAGGAACCGCTCGCACATGGTGAAGTTGTTGAGCACTGCACTCCACCACATATAACGGTGTCAGGTGACTTGCCATCAGATGATGGCGACTGTACACTCTCACCTCGACACTGGCATGTAGCGAGGCGGCCCGCAGTAGGAACCGCTCGCACATGGTGAAGTTGTTGAGCACTGCACTCCACCACATATAACGGTGTCAGGTGACTTGCTGCCATCAGATGATGGCGACTGTACACTCTCACCTCGACACTGGCATGTAGCGAGGCGGCCCGCAGTAGGAACCGCTCGCACATGGTGAAGTTGTTGAGCACTGCACTCCACCACATATAACGGTGTCAGGTGACTTGCCATCAGATGATGGCGACTGTACACTCTCACCTCGACACTGGCATGTAGCGAGGCGGCCCGCAGTAGGAACCGCTCGCACATGGTGAAGTTGTTGAGCACTGCACTCCACCACATATAACGGTGTCAGGTGACTTGCTGCCATCAGATGATGGCGACTGTACACTCTCACCTCGACACTGGCATGTAGCGAGGCGGCCCGCAGTAGGAACCGCTCGCACATGGTGAAGTTGTTGAGCACTGCACTCCACCACATATAACGGTGTCAGGTGACTTGCCATCAGATGATGGCGACTGTACACTCTCACCTCGACACTGGCATGTAGCGAGGCGGCCCGCAGTAGGAACCGCTCGCACATGGTGAAGTTGTTGAGCACTGCACTCCACCACATATAACGGTGTCAGGTGACTTGCTGCCATCAGATGATGGCGACTGTACACTCTCACCTCGACACTGGCATGTAGCGAGGCGGCCCGCAGTAGGAACCGCTCGCACATGGTGAAGTTGTTGAGCACTGCACTCCACCACATATAACGGTGTCAGGTGACTTGCTGCCATCAGATGATGGCGACTGTACACTCTCACCTCGACACTGGCATGTAGCGAGGCGGCCCGCAGTAGGAACCGCTCGCACATGGTGAAGTTGTTGAGCACTGCACTCCACCACATATAACGGTGTCAGGTGACTTGCCATCAGATGATGGCGACTGTACACTCTCACCTCGACACTGGCATGTAGCGAGGCGGCCCGCAGTAGGAACCGCTCGCACATGGTGAAGTTGTTGAGCACTGCACTCCACCACATATAACGGTGGCAGGTGACTTGCCATCAGATGATGGCGACTGTACACTCTCACCTCGACACTAGCATGTAGCGAGGCGGCCCGCAGTAGGAACCGCTCGCACATGGTGAAGTTGTTGAGCACTGCACTCCACCACATATAACGGTGGCAGGTGACTTGCCATCAGATGATGGCGACTGTACACTCTCACCTCGACACTAGCATGTAGCGAGGCGGCCCGCAGTAGGAACCGCTCGCACATGGTGAAGTTGTTGAGCACTGCACTCCACCACATATAACGGTGTCAGGTGACTTGCCATCAGATGATGGCGACTGTACACTCTCACCTCGACACTAGCATGTAGCGAGGCGGCCCGCAGTAGGAACCGCTCGCACATGGTGAAGTTATTCAGTAGCGCGCACTCTACGCCCACATATAACGGTGGCAGGTGACTTCCTGCCATCAGTTGACTCGCCTGTGAAAATAACATTAAATTAATATGAAGCAATGCATCCCTCTCATATATGAGAGGAGGCCTGTGCCCAGCAGTGAGACATTATATAGGCTAAAAAAAAAAATGCATCCTGGAGATCCGAGGTAAGTGTAGCGGCGATATGCAATTCCAAGCTCTCGGTAATTTATCTACAGGGTGCTCGCGAGCATTCCAAAAGGGGTCTTTATCGAATCGCATAAAAGTATTGTTCCGAATATTATGTCGCGTAAGAATTTTACGCCGAAAATTGTTTCGCCGAATTATTGTTTCGCATATTTTTCATGTGTCGAAGTGTTTGCGCCTAAAGTCGTTTGTCCAAAACATTATTCATCCTAAATATGCTTATTGTGTCTAAGATTCCTTTGCCGAAATTGTATTATGCATATGTTTGATGATCCTAATATTGTACATTCTAAAATTGCTGCTAAACATAACGCCTACTACAATGAAATACGATCCGCCAACATGTCGACGGAGCCCCTAGTGGGGCTCCTACGTAGGATGCCCTGAAAATTTCGGGAATTTAATACTTAGGAACGTATATTTGACATGTGTTATACCTCTTTCTTACAAGCATAGTCTCATTATTCGAAAACACTGGCCACTTAGAAAAAAAAACAATGTCCGATTTTCAATTGTTTTTTAAAGTCGTTGAGTCGCTGGTGAAAATGGAGCTGTCCCGCGAAAGTTTTAGAGCAATGATTTATTATGACTTTAAAAGTGGATTAACACAACAACAATGTGGAGACCGATTAACTATTGCTTTTAGTAGTGAAGCACCTTCAAAGACGACCATATACAGGTGGTATTCGGAATTCCAACGTGGCCGTGTGTCTCTTGCGGATGACGTACGTGAGGGTCGACCGAAAACGGCCGTTACCGATCAAAACATCGATGTTGTTCGCCAACTGATAAAGGAAGATAGGCATGTTACATATCGGGAGATTCAGGAGACTTTAGGCATTGGAATGAGTCAGGTACAAGTTATTTTACAACAAGAGTTGGGCGTGCGGAAGTTATTTTCCCGGTGGATTCCTCACTTGTTATCTGACGACCAGAAAACGATACGTGTCAATTGGTGCCGCAAAACTTTAAAAAGATTTAATGGAGGAAGCTCAAATGCCGTTTTTAGTATTGTGTCAGGTGACGAATCATGGATTTACGCATATGAGCCTGAATCGAGAAACCAATCTCGAGTTTGGGTTTACGAAGACGAACCGAAGTCGACAAAAGTTGTTCGTTCTCGCAGCACGATCAAAAAAATGGTAGCCACGTTCGTCTCCAAATCGGGTCACGTGGCGACTATCGCTCTTGAAGATCGAAGAACTGTCAATGCCGATTGGTATATAGGCGTTTGTTTACCGATTGTTTTTGCTGAACTGCGAAAAACTAACCCTAACCGCCGTATTATACTACACCAAGATAATGCCAGCCCTCACACCGCTCAGAAAACAGACGACTATCTGAAGGGCGAAAACGTCGAATTACTGGACCATCCTCCGTACAGCCCCGACCTAAGTCCCAACGATTTTTTTACTTTCCCGAAAATAAAGAATCGGTTGCGTGGTCAGCGTTTTCAGACCGCGGAAGAAGCAGTCGACGCTTATAAAATGGCCATTTTGTCAACCCCCACTTCAGACTTCAATAACTGTTTTAAAAACTGGTTTCAGAGAATGAAAAAGTGTATTAAACACAAAGGAGAATACTTTGAAAAACAATAAAAGTACTTTTATTTCATTAAAATGCGTATTTTTTCCGATTCCCGAAACTTTCAGGGCAACCTACGTATTTCCGCTCTAAGGGACTAAAGATACCTAACGAACTTATCCAGGTGAATTGCATGATTTTTTGTTTTTCTTTTTCATGCGGGGGGCTTCGCCCCCCGAGCCCCCTCTTGACCCCCGTCCCCCCTTATTTGGTCTTTCTCCTAGCAGCTGGAGCAGACCTAGTGTTTGTATTGTAAAATGTCTAAGATTAATGTTTTAACCTAACTTAACCGTATCGGTCCTGCCCCTCTCGTTTTTCTGCAATCATCTACAAATAGCTAATTCCATTTGATAGACGTGACAACTTAAAATATTGATGTAGTTTAAGTTAGTTTAAAAGACCAGTGCTCTTATTTTAGCAGCTCTAATAATAATGTGAAATATTTTTTATGACAATCAATATTAGTAATACTACATTTTAGATAATTTAAAAATCAGCATACGAATATTCGGAAAAATATACTTTAGGACTTCTATATGTGTATGCATAAAAATAATTCGGCGAAACGATTATTATGCCATTCAACAATATGCCAAATGTTTCGGCCAAAACATTTTCTGCACAATGAACATTATGCGAAGAGACGGGCACCCCTTTTTTTGATAACAATGCTACCATAATGTGTTTTAATATTACCACACCTTTTGCCTGGAAATCAAAAAATAAGAATAGACTTGACGAAATATTGCGAGCATCCTGTATAGTTCACTTGAATAAAGAACCTAACTGTAGCGACTATGGTATATATTATTCTGCGGTCATAATGTAAAAGGCCACGTAAACCTAATGTGAATTTAATGGTACATTACGACACAAGTGCGAAAAACGTGCAATTCGAAACGAGTGGCGATGTTTTGAAAGACGACCGATAGGGAGTGTTTTAAATCGACACGAGTTATGAATTTCGTTTTTGCACGTGTCTCGTACGATGTTTTTTAGTGCAGATGGCCCTCCGAAATTTTGGACCTGACGTAAAATGATACACTTCTCGCACTAGAGCCTAAAAAAGGCACCATCTGTACTAAAAATGTCATTTTGAACCTTGCTGTGTAAGGAATAGTGGTAAATTTCGTTCGTGTGTAAAATCAATTCAACAAAGCAAATGTGACTTTATTGAGTTCATGAAAGGTATAAATTGTATTGAAGTGGGAGAGGGCATTCTTTGTGTATTTATTTATCACAAATGTTTGTTCCTTGGTCATGGCTGTCTATGTATTTAAGTATCTATCTATTATATATATCGTCGCCTGGTACTCACATCACAAGCCTTAATTGAGCTTACCGTGGGACTAGGTCGATTTGTGTAAGATGTCCCAAGATATTTATTTATTTATTGAAGTGGAGTTGTACATTGTAATGCACATTGGGCCTTATAAGGTTAACAATATTGGAGTGTACCTTGAAGTATGCGGCCATGGCCTGGTCGTGTTCATTATCGGCCGCGAAGCTGTGTCCCTGGGCGAGCCAAGCGCACCCGGCACCCGGTTCTAAGCTCTTGGCTTTGCTTAGATATCGCCGTGCCAGTTCGTTTTTACCTGTATAAATAATCAAATTATTAATTTTAAATATATTCTATCAAAGTCTTTGAGCTAAGGCAGGGTTGTCAGCGTCAAATCGTTCGTAAAATTGTATCATATGAAAAGTTTCATAATAGTAGAGGTCCAAATGGAAAAAATTGTGCGCTGTGAGTTACAGTTTTGTAATTTTTACCAGAGCTAGAGGGTGTAAAAATAAATATTTTTAGATGTGGAGGGAAAACCAACTCCCCCCCTGAACGAGGGGGGAGGGGGGTGAATGTGCAAACGGAAGGATTATGTTTAAAAATTTTTCGTCTAATATTTAGGCCTACTATTCATTGTTTGGTATCATTTTCATATAAAACAGACACGGGGAATTCATTTTTTATAATAAACATGAGGATTTTCATATATAAAAAAATAATTATTGGTATAAAGGTAAAATAATCACCGTTTTTATTTTGATTGTTGCGTTATATAAGTATTACCAAATAAATATATGAAAATAAAAAAATACTAAAAGATAGCAAATTTATTGTAGTTTTTAAAAATATATACTTCTTGGAACTTTCCATGCAAAAATAAGTTGTGAAAAAATTGCACCTGTCGCGTACCTCGAATAAAAAAGGGACGTTGCTTTGACTTATTGTCGACAGTACGTTTCTACTGCTGGAATTTAGCGATTTAGCGTAAACAAAATGTCTGTTAGGGCAAATTGCATCAACCTGGGTTAACCAAGCACCCCGGGTTAAACATTTAATTCACACGGAATTTGATAATTGATAAATTTCTTTTGAAGTAAGTGACTGACCCGGCACTATACAGAGGATATCCGAGACATCAGCCTATGTAATATTAGAATGGCTCTTGAACAGCTCAAAAATAACAGGGCGTCCGGGGAAGACGGAATTATAGCTGAGCATCTGAAGCCAGGTGGTAAACCAATCCTTATAGCCCTTCAGAAGTTGTTCAACTCCGGAAGGGAGAACGCAGAAGAGTGGTGGTACTGTTCTTGAAAAAAGGTGACAACGCCTTATTGAAGAACTACCGATCCATCTCACTTCCGAGCCATATTTATAAGATGTTTTCATTACAAATCGTCTTACACGCAGGCTTGATGACTTCCAGCCTCCCGAACAAGCCGGTTTCCGAATTGGCGTTTCGTAAATGTTATACAGAAGACCGAGGAATAGGTATAACCTGCCCCTCTGTTTCGCGTTTAGCGTTTGTGGAGTACGATAAGGGGGGTTTCCATGACGTACTAATGCGGTTTAATTTAGGTCGAGAGAAAGGGACATGGCTATACGAGTCGTGTATCACTGCCCCTTTCCCAGAACCTAAACTGAATCGCATTAGTACGTCATGGTAACCCCCAAGGCCTTCGATTTGATCGAAACTGGGCGTACTGCAGTCTCTTTAACGATACCAAGTAGACTACCGCTATTTCGAAATGTTGAGGTGTTTGTACGAAAGCGCCACTATGTCAATCCGACTCCAAGACCAGAGCTTGAAGCATATTATACTGCAGCGGGGAGTCAGGCAAGGAGGTGTCATCTCCGCTAATCTGTTTACCGCTGCAGTGGAAGATGTCTTTAAGACTGGACTGGAAAAGGTGAGTATCAACATAAACAGCGAGTACCTCACTCACCTTCGATTCGCTGATGATACGGTGGTCTTGGCTGAGACCCTGGAAGATTTCAGTACGATGCTCGCTGACCTCAGTAGCGCCTTCGAGCGAGTTCGTCTTAGGATGAACATGGATAAGACGAAAACTCCCGTTACAATCGGAGACTAAACTCGAAGGTGTAGATGACTATAATATACCTAAGCTACGACACATCTATTCGTCCAATATTCCGCAGTTCTTGAAGACAAAAGTATTTGATCAGTGTGGCAACACACGCTGATCAAATATTTAAAAGAGTGATGACATACGGTACTGAAACGTTGTCGCTTAGAATGGGCCTCATAAGAAAGCTTAAAGTCACCCACAGAGCAATGTCTCTGCGAGGTCGTATTAGAAATCAGACGATCCGCAGCAGAACCAAAGTATAGCTCCATAGCTCTCCGAATCTCTAAACTAAAGTGGCAGTGGGCGGGGCACATTGCACGTAGAACCGATGGCCAATGCGGCGGCCAAGCAGGTGGAAGGCACAGCGTGGGTAGGCCACACGGTGGACAGTGAAGGTCTCAGGAGTCCGCTGGATGCGAGTGACGCAGGACCGGTCATTGTGGCAATCTTTGGGGGAGGCCTATGTTCAGCAGTGGACGTTTTTCGGCTGATATGGTAATAATGATGATTTATGAAGTAAACGTTTAACAATTGATTGTCAAATTCCATATGATATAAACTTTTAACGTGGGTGAACTGGGTTATTTGTTTAGTCCCGGTTAGTGAAAATTACCTTTATCGTCTTTGATAATGAGATCATTACCTAATGACACTTGTAAAAATGATTACCCATTCCGATTCATATGATCAGATACTATATATCATACATGTGATCAGATAGACCAGATATATAATGTACACGCGGTATACAATAATCGATTAAATCTAAAAATAGAATCTGATCAAATAAAATTCTTAATAATCTTAGGTTAAAAAGAAGATCAGAAAATATTCAATTTACTTTCATATCAATAAATATTTACAATTGTAATATGAACAATAATATGCAAGTACAAAAACATGTATAATCTATGAGCAGTTGCCGGCACAAAAGTCTCTTTTTTGAGATTACGCGGAGGTTTGTCTTGGAGGTACGCGTCAGGTAAATTTTTTTTCAGTGAATTTTTGTATGAAAGACTACTAAATGTGTATATTTTTAAAAACTGCAATAAATATGCTATCTTACACAATTTTTTTAAATTGGATTAGTTTGTTTTTTAATACTTATATGACGCTTAAATTAAAATAAAAACAGTAACTTTTTTACTTTTACTCCAAAAAATCTTCATTTTTATATGAAATTGCTCATGTTTATGATAAAAAATGGTTTTTCCAGGTCCGTTTTACACGAAAATGATACCAAACAAAGCATAGTAGGCCTTATTAATTAGTAAAAAAATATTAAACGCAACCCTTCCGCATGCACATTCACCCCCCTCCCCCCGCGCTCAGGGGGGGAATTGGTTTTCCCTCCACATCTAAAAACAACTATTTTGAGACCCTCTAGCTCTGGTTAAAATTACAAAACTGTAACTCGCAGCGCACAATTTTTCTCAACTTTGTATGGACCGTGACCCTTACTATAATAATCTGCTCAGTGTTAATCGGCCTAAAGCCGAGGCGAATCAAGTCTATGGAGGAAAAAAGATCTTTAGCTGAAGACCTGAAAGCAACATCTAAATTATGATAATAGCCCAGCAGCAAGAATATCGTAAACATGTAATCTCTTTACAAAATTGCTATGAGCAAGAAGTTAAAATTACTTATTTAATAGTAATAGCAAACCATGACGTCCAAGAATTCCGATAAACGTCTACCTTGAGAGGACCTAGATGAAAAATCAGACACTAGGCCAGCCATACTTACCGATTAAGTAATAATAGCATCCAACAGCGAACCACGACATCCAAGAATTTGGATTAGCATCTCCCAGGGTGTGAGCAAACGCAAAGAGTTCTCTTCAACTCCACAAGCCAGCGCACCAAAGGTTCCAATTATGTTTTAGTCGCTAAATTCCCTAGAAATATCTCTACTTTTTGGATAGAAAGTCAAACTTACCAATTAAATAATAATAACATCTACCAGGGTGTGAGCAAATGCGAAGAGTTCTGCGCTCTTCTTTAATCCCACAAGACAAGCTGCTCTGACAGGGCGGGCTCACCAAAGGTCCCAATCTAGGTTTTAGTCACAAAATTCTCATGAAATATCTCCACTTTTTGTATAGAAAGTGAAACTTACCAATTAAATAATAATAACATCCAACAGTAAACCACGACGTCCAAGAATTCGGATACGCATCTACCAGGGTGTGAGCAAACGCGAAGAGTTCTGCACTTCTCTTCAACTCCACAAGACAGGCTGCTGACCACAGGTCCTAATCTAGGTTTTAGTCGCTAAATTCTCTACAAATATCTCTACTTTTTCTACAGGAACTCAAACTTACCAATTAAATAATAATAGCATCCAACAGCGAACCACGAAGTCCAGGAATTCGGATACGCATCTACCAGGGTGTGAGCAAACGCGAAGAGTTCTGCACTTCTCTTCAACTCCAGAAGACAAGCGGCCCGGACAGGGACGGCACACCAAAGGTCCCAATTATGTTTTAGTCGCTAAATTCCCTAGAAATAACTCTACTGTTCGGATAGAAAGTGAAACTTACCAATTAAATAATAATAACATCCAACAGCGAACCACGAAGTCCAAGAATTCGGATACGCATCTACCAGGGTGTGAGCAAACGCGAAGAGTTCTGCACTCCTCTTCAACTTCACAAGACAGGCTACTGACCAGGATGCTTAGACAAGTTGCCAATCGCTAACGCTTAATTGTCAACCGTAAACGAAAGGCAGCTAAGTGTTTTAGTCGCACTAATATGAAAGAATGACAAAGAGGGAAAACTACGATACGCTACTAAGCGTTAGCGGTTGGCAACTTGGCTAAGCAAGCTTGGCTATGTTTTAGTCTCTAAATTCCCTAGAAATATCTCTACTTTTCTATAGAAAGTCAAACTTACCAATTAAATAATAATAGCATCCAACAGCGAACCACGAAGTCCAAGACTTCGAATAAGCATCTACCGGGGTGTGAGCAAATGCGAAGAGTTCTGCACTTCTCTTCAACTCCACAAGATAAGCGGCCCTGACAGAGGCGGCACACCAAAGGTCCCAATTATGTTTTAGTCGCTAAATTCCCTAGAAATATCTCTACGGTTCGGATAGAAAGTCAAATTTACCAATTAAGTAATAATAACATCCAACAGCGAACCACGAAGTCCAAGAATTCGGATACGCATCTACCAGGGTGTGAACAAACGCGAAGAGTTCTGCACTTCTCTTCAATTCCACAAGACAGGCTACTGACCAGGATGCTTAGACAAGTTGCCAATCGCTAACGCTTAATCGTCAATCGTAAACGAAAGGCAGCTAAGTGTCTTAGTCACACTAATACGAAAGAGCGACAAAGAGGGAAAACTACGATACGCTACTAAGCGTTAGCGATTGGCAACTTAACTAAGCATCCAGAGGTCCTAATCTAGGTTTTAGTCGTCAAATTCCCTAGAAATATCTCTACTTTTCTATAGAAAGTCAAACGTACCAATTAAGTAATAATAACATCCAACAGCGAACCACGAAGTCCAAGAATTCGGATACGCATCTACCAGGGTGTGAGCAAACGCGAAGAGTTCTGCACTTCTCTTCAACTCCACAAGGCAGCGCACCAAAGGTTCCAATTATGTTTTAGTCGCTAAATTCCCTAGAAATATCTCTACTTTTTGGATAGAAAGTGAAACTTACCAATTAAATAATAATAGCATCCAACAGCAAACCACGAAGTCCAAGAATTCGGATACGCATCTACCAGGGTGTGAGCAAACGCGAAGAGTTCTGCACTTCTCTTCAACTCCACAAGGCAGCGCACCAAAGGTTTCAATTATGTTTTAGTCGCTAAATTCCCTAGAAATATCTCTACTGTTCGGATAGAAAGTGAAACTTACCAATTAAGTAATAATAACATCCAACAGCGAACCACGAAGTCCAAGAATTCGGATAAGCATCTACCAGGGTGTGAGCAAACGCGAAGAGTTCTGCACTTCTCTTCAACTCCACAAGGCAGCGCACCAAAGGTTTCAATTATGTTTTAGTCGCTAAATTCCCTAGAAATATCTCTACTGTTCGGATAGAAAGTGAAACTTACCAATTAAGTAATAATAACATCCAACAGCGAACCACGAAGTCCAAGAATTCGGATAAGCATCTACCAGGGTGTGAGCAAACGCGAAGAGTTCTGCACTTCTCTTCAGACAAACGGCCCTGACAGAGGCGGCACACCAAAGGTCCCAATTATGTTTTAGTCGCTAAATTCCCTAGAAATATCTCTACTTTTCAATAGAAAGTCAAACTTACCAATTTAATAATAATAACATCCAACAGCGAACCACGAAGTCCAAGAATTCGGATACGCATCTACCAGGGTGTGAGCAAACGCGAAGAGTTCTGCACTTCTCTTCAATTCCACAACGCAGGCTGCCCTGACAGGGGCGGCACACCAAAGGTACCAATTATGTTTTAGTCGCTAAATTCCCTAGAAATATCTCTACTTAGAAAATCAAACTTACCAATTAAATAATAATAGCATCCAACAGCGAACCACGAAGTCCAAGAATTCGGATACGCATCTACCAGGGTGTGAGCAAACGCGAAGAGTTCTGCACTTCTCTTCAACTCCACAAGACAAGCGGCCTGGACAGGGGCGGCGCACCAAAGGTTCCAATTATGTTTTAGTCGCTAAATTCCCTAGAAATATCTCTACTGTTCGGATAGAAAGTGAAACTTACCAATTAAATAATAATAACATCCAACAGCGAACCACGACGTCCAAGAATTCGGATAAGCATCTACCAGGGTGTGAGCAAACGCGAAGAGTTCTGCACTTCTCTTCAACTCCACAAGGCAGCGCACCAAAGGTTCCAATTATGTTCTAGTCGCTAAATTCCCTAGAAATATCTCTACTTTTTGGATAGAAAGTCAAACTTACCAATTAAGTAATAATAAAATCCAACAGCAAACCACGAAGTCCAAGAATTCGGATACACATCTACCAGGGTGTGAGCAAACGCGAAGAGTTCTGCACTTCTCTTCAACTCCACAAGACAAGCGGCCCAAAGGTTCCAATTATGTTTTAGTCACTAAATTCCCTAGAAATATATCTACTTCTTGTAAAGAAAGTATGACTTACCAATTAGATAATAATAACATCCAACAGCAAACCACGAAGTCCAAGAATTCGGATAAGCATCTACCAGGGTGTGAGCAAACGCGAAGAGTTCTGCACTTCTCTTCAACTCCACAAGACAGGCTACTGACCAGGATGCTTAGACAAGTTGCCAATCGCTAACGCTTAGTCGTCAATCGTAAACGAAAGGTAGCTAAGTGTCTTAGTCGCACTAATATGAAAGAGTGACAAAGAGGGAAAACTACGATACGCAACTAAGCGTTAGCGATTGGCAACTTGGCTAAGCATCCAAAGGTCCTAATCTAGGTTTTAGTAAATTCTCTAGAAATATCTCTACTTTTCTATAGAAAGTCAAACTTACCAATTAGATAATAATAACATCCAACAGCGAACCACGAAGTCCAAGAATTCGGATAAGCATCTACCAGGGTGTGAGCAAACGCGAAGAGTTCTGCACTTCTCTTCAACTCCACAAGACAAGCTACTGACCAGGATGCTTAGACAAGTTGCCAATCGCTAACGCTTAGTCGTCAATCGTAAACGAAAGGCAGCTAAGTGTCTTAGTCGCACTAATATGAAAGAGTGACAGAGGGAAAACTACGATACTTGGCTAAGCATCCAGAGGTCCTAATCTAGGTTTTAATCGCTAAATTATCTAGAAATATCTCTATTTTTGTATAGAAAGTGAAACTTACCAATTAGATAATAATAGCATCCAACAGCAAACCACGAAGTCCAAGAATTCGGATAAGCATCTACCAGGGTGTGAGCAAAGGCGAAGAGTTCTGCACTTCTCTTCAACTCCACAAGACAAGCTACTGACCAGGATGCTTAGACAAGTTGCCAATCGCTAACGCTTAGTCGTCAATCGTAAACGAAAGGCAGCTAAGTGTCTTAGTCGCACTAATATGAAAGAGTGACAGAGGGAAAACTACGATACTTGGCTAAGCATCCAGAGGTCCTAATCTAGGTTTTACTCACAAAACTCTCAAGAAATATCTCTATATTTGTACAGAAAGTGAAACTTACCAATTAAATAATAATAGCATCCAACAGCAAACCACGACGTCCAAGAATTCGGATACGCATCTACCAGGGTGTGAGCAAACGCGAAGAGTTCAGCACTTCTCTTCAGTTCCACGAGACAGGCTGCCCGGACAGGGGCGGCGCACCAAAGGTCCCAATTATGTTTTAGTCGCTAAATTCCCTAGAAATATCTCTACATTTTCTATAGAAACTCAAACTTACCAATTAAATAATAATAGCATCCAACAGCAAACCACGAAGTCCAAGAATTCGGATAAGCATCTACCAGGGTGTGAGCAAACGCGAAGAGTTCTGCACTTCTCTTCAACTCCACAAGGCAGGCTGCCCGGACAGGGGCGGCGCACCACGGGTCGACGCCGTCGAGGGCTTTTAGGGCTCCGATCCAGTCGCAGGCGGCGGCCAAGCGACGCGCTTGTGACGCCGCCGCCTCGGCTGTGCGGGACCGGATTTGTTCTACTGATGTTGATACCTGGGGGAATACGGATATACATTATACAATAAATTATTACACATTATAAACCAGCCTCTGTAGCCTAGTTGGTAGTGACCCTGCCTACGAAGCTGGAGGTTCTGGGTTCGAATCCCGGCGAGGGCATTCTTTGTGTATTTATTTATCACAAATGTTTGTTCCTTGGTCATGGCTGTCTATGTATCTATACGTATCTATTTATTATATATGTCGTCGCCTGATACCCACAACACAAGCCTTAATTGAGCTTACCGTGGGACTAGGTTGATTAGTCTAAGATGTCCCAAGATATTTATTTTATTTATTTATTTATTTATTATGCACGTCATTGATGATGGGCAGCAGGGTCATCATAGTGGACACATTAGTGCGATCGCCAATCCGCTTGCCAAGCGTGGCGATTATGGGCATTTACCTCCTAATGCGTATAGCATAGTTAATAGGAGAGGCTTACGTCCTGCAGTGTCATAGGATGATGCATGCGAAGAAATTATAACTAAAATGTAGATTGCAGTATTTTTTGTACAGAAATTCTGTTTAATAAATTGGAAAGAACTTAAAAGGGTAGGTCGTTTGGTAGTTATACAAACCTGACGTCAATTTTGTATATTTCATATAAAACAGTTGCAATAGTTTTGACAGTTCGAAAAACCGGCCAAGAGTATGTCGGGCCATGCCACGGATCAAAAGTTAAAGAGCCTCCCTTTTTTTTGAGCTCAGAAAAAAAAAATCTTTTAAGACCCTTATTCTTTTTAAGAGACTATTCAATGATACCCCACACAATAGGATTACAGCAAATAAAAAAATCATCGCCACTTCACCAGTTGAGGAGGTACCCGAAAAAAATTGGCCAGTAAAAAGAGTAAACGGATGTTTACTACGGAACCCTAAAAAGCGGCATGTAAGTTGCGGCAAACAGGTTGACGATCACAATAGTGTGTCCACTATGTGATGTCACCCATTATCAACAAATGAATAATCTGTGGATAGATTTACGCGTCTTTTTCTTACCGGGTCTGTGTCCTGTGGGGGCGTGGAATGTCGGTAGACGCGGTCCCTGTACGCGGCTCGTAGTAACGCGCCCTCAGCCGGCCCGAGCTGGCTGCTGATTGGCAGGGAGTCTAGCAACTCTATTTCTGCGATGAAAAAACAGTTTTTTAAAGATTGATTTTCGGGATGATCAGCTGAAGAATGAAATATTTGAATTTGTCGCTCAATTTACGGATGTTTATTGCAAGACCAATTTTTCTTACCCTGCTTGTGTGAGCGGGTTTCGTATCAAAAGAGAGCAATTTCGGATCAAAAGCGAATAAATTCAAAACGGTGGCTGTTATTTAGGAACATATCATCCCATTGAGTGGTGAGTGGTATCTGGGATGACTGAAGTCAGCTTCAATAATGAACAGATTTTGAAATTTGTCGCTCATTTTGCGGAAATCTACTGGTAGACATGTGTTTTTAAGCCTGCTTGTGAATCAGCGAGCTCTGTAAGAGAAACAATGAATTTCCTCCACATGCAACAATAGGGATGATGACTGGCAAGTCAAATCAGCATCTTTTTTCTAACTGTCAAAACGATCATCACTATCATATCACTATGGAATTTTATATGAAATACTCAAAAGTGACGTCACGTTTGAGTACTGCCGAATGACCTACTCTTTTAAGTTCTTTTCAATTTATTAAATAGAAATTCTGTACAAAAATTACTTCAATCTACATCTTAGTGACAATTTCTTCGTGTATTATGTCGTGCATAATGTTAAATAATTTATTTTAACTACAGTCATCATCCCTATTCGATCAAAAGTAAATAAATTCAAAATGGCGGCCATTTTTCCTATATGTGAAGGAGAACCATTGAGATGCATCATGCTTCAATAATGATTTTCTAATATTCCGCTCATTTTACAGAAATATTTACCGTTCCTTACCCTGCTTGTGTGTGAGCGGGCTCTGGCGGTGCAGCAACGCGAGGGCCTCTACACACGCGCAGTCGGCTCGCAGGGCGCTACAAAGTGCCGCGGCGGCCGCGTCGCGCCGCTCTAGTGACGACAGGGCGCGGGCATGCGAAACAAAGACTCCTGCTAGCACTGTACAACCACGGTCTTACCCTGTTTGTGTGAGTGGGCTGTGTAAGAGCAGTAATGGACGTCCTCCGCATTCAGCAAGTTCAGATCAAAAGCGGATAAATTCAAAATGGCGGCTGTTTGTCAGGAACATACCATCCCATTGAGCCGCACCTGGGATGTCTGAATTTTGAGCTTCAAAAATGAAGAGATATAAAATTTTATCGCTAATTTTCCTAGTGTTTCTAAGCCTGCGTGTAAATTAGCGGACTCTGCAAGAGAAGCAATGAATTTTCTCCACATTCAGCAAGTTCGGATCAAAAGTCAATAAATTGAAAATGGCGGCCGTTTTTCCTATATGTGAAGGAGAACCATACAGACGCCTCTAGGATCTATGAATTTTCTGCTACAATAATGAAGAGATTTTCTAATTAGTCGCTCATTTTACAGAAATGTTTACCGTTCCTTACCCTGCTTGTGTGTGAGCGGGCTCTGGCGGTGCAGCAACGCGAGGGCCTCTACACACGCGCAGTCGGCTCGAAGGGCGCTACAAAGTGCCGCGGCGGCCGCGTCGCGCCGCTCTAGTGACGACAGGGCGCGGACTAGCGAAACACAGACTCCTGCTAGCACTGTACAACCACGGTCTTACCCTGTTTGTGTGAGTGGGCTGTGTAAGAGCAGTAATGGACGTCCTCCGCATTCAGCAAGTTCAGATCAAAAGCGGATAAATTCAAAATGGCGGCTGTTTGTCAGGAACATACCATCCCATTGAGCCGCACCTGGGATGTCTGAATTTTGAGCTTCAAAAATGAAGAGATATAAAATTTTATCGCTAATTTTGCTAGTGTTTCTAAGCCTGCTTGTAAATTAGCGGGCTCTGCAAGAGAAGCAATGAATTTCCTCCACATTCAGCAAGTTCGGATCAAAAGTCAATAAATTCAAAATGGCGGCCGTTTTTCCTATATGTGAAGGAGAACCAAAGAGACGCTTCTATGATTTATGAATTTTCTGCTTCAATAATGAAGAGATTTTCTAATTAGTCGCTCATTTTACAGAAATATTTACCGTTCCTTACCCTGCTTGTGTGTGAGCGGGCTCTGGCGGTGCAGCAACGCGAGGGCCTCTACACACGCGCAGTCGGCTCGCAGGGCGCTACAAAGTGCCGCGGCGGCCGCGTCGCGCCGCTCTAGTGACGACAGGGCGCGGGCTTGCGACACTAGGACTCCTGCTAGGGCGCGCTGTGAAAAAAAAAAGTTGACCGCGTATTCTCAAATGCCATATACGGAATATTTAATTTAAATTCAGATTAGTCCGATAATAATAAAAATGCAACTTTCATAGACTTTTTTTATTAGCCAATGTTAGGGTCCCATTGCTGAGAGGCCAGCGCAGGAGTGGGACTAGCGTTGAAAATGTCGGAAAAAACAAATGTTTTTTTTTGGGAATATATGAAAATTTAGTTTTTCCGGGTTTTTACAGAAATAATCAATGTCACTGTCACTCCTTGCCATCTATTTCAATTGACTTTTCTTCGATGGCATTGCGTTATCCTGGTAAAAGTGTAAATTAGATCTGATTTGCATTGGTTTAGAGTTGAAAATTATAGTGGAAACTTTCATTGATTTTTTCGGAAAATTCCGGAAAAAAAGCTGTTTGAAAAGAATCGGGATTTAATCCGGAAATTTTCAACGCTAAGTGGGACACTGACATTGGCTCACGACTCTATGACTAAGTCGAGCTTTCTCCAGTCATTTGCCTAGAACCACGTCAAGGTCACATCATCAGCCTATCGCAGTCCGCTGCTGGACGTAGGCCTTTCAACTAGGCGTAGACGGCTGAACGAATAAGGACGTAAATACCCATAATCGGCACGCTGACCAAGTGGATTGGCGAACACATTAGTATGTCCACTATGATGACGCTGCCTCCCATCATCAATCTTCTATAAACAAATGGTCAGCTGACACTTCAATCCCTTAGTTGACTATTACGACACCAACGGGAAGAGACAAATGTATTCTTATTGCCGAGAGTAAGGATAAGGACTTAAACTTACACTGAAGGTCAAGTGATACCGTAGTGTGGTGACGGCAGTAAGAATACATTTGTCATCACTCCAACTCCTCCTTTGGGTGTCGTAAGAGTCGACTAAGGGATTGAAGTGTTGCTGACCATTATTTGATAAAAGATTGATGATGGGCAGCAGCGTCATCATAGTGGACACATTACTGCAATCGCCAATCCGCTTGCCCAGCGTGGCGATTATGGGTATTTACCTCCTAATGCGTTTATACGCATAGTTAATAGGAGAGGCCTAAGTCCAGCAGTTGACTATCATAGGCTGATGATGATGATGATGAAGGTCAAGTAAACGGGTACACTGGAGGAGTCATGAATTTTAATCATCATCATCTGCTGCCCATCATCAGCCTTTTATAAAATAATGGTCAGTGACACTTCAATCCCTTAGTCGACTCTTACGATACCCGCAGGAAGAGTCGGGGTGGTGACAAATGTATTCGTACTGCCGTGACTACACGGCGGAATGAATTTTAATAGGTTTGCCTAACAGGATTTTTGGGTTACTAAATTGTCTTTCATTAATTTCCCTCAGCTATTCAGCTTCATGTCTATTCGCCAATCACTTACATTATGTGTCTGGTCGCTCCGGGGCTCCAGTAGTGCCGGGTCACTCTCCTCGAAGAGAGACAGGGCTACGGCCGCCTCTTGTGCTGCCAGGTGCGCGCGCATTGCCACGCCCAGGCAGAGTAGGTGTTGTCTAAAAAATAATAAATTGCGTAAATTTCTTTTTGACCCTTAGGTGCATACAGTATCATAAATGATACGACCGAAATGACACATGTCGAAATAAGTAATCAATTGCGACTGACACACTGAGCAACAGAGTTCTAATTGGCATCGATTGTTTACATAAGTCATTTCAGAATTAAAATTTGTGATACCCATACCTGGGATAACTCGGGGCATTTATACGAAAGTGATGTAGCAAAACATTTTATCGACTAAAAATATATCGATGTTACTGTGAATGACAACATCAAAATGTTATTTGGCATAAATAAATATTAGGTACTTACTCTTCATTTAAAATAAAAAATAAATTTAAACCGGTAGTTACGCGTTTATTTACAAATAGTTTTCAAAATATACAATTAATATCAATATTTAAATTGTCATTTTGATTAAAATGACATCTGCATACAATAGGCCCGATATCAGATTTGACATCGAACCTCTGTACTGTAATCGAGAATGTTCAATAAGCACATCTTTTATTATAATTATATCGACATCTTTTTAATCGACATCAAATCCCTATAACTTGCCCCTAGTTATCCCAGGTATGGTGATACCATATGCACCTAAGGGTTAAGGCACTTGTTATGAAAAAAGTCGTTCGATACACGTGTAAAAACTTTTTTAACTCGGGTGATTGTCGCTCCCGTTTCACTTGGGCTCCAACTTTCGTGGAAAAAAAATTTTTTTTGCACTTTCATCAAAATGTAATGTTATTTTATAATCGTGTATGATGATTCAAAAGTGCTTGTTAGTTGAAGAATTACTTGAGTTTGAGTATAATAAAAACTTTGATTCTTAATTTGTGTCAATCAATTGTGGCAATCAATCAATCAATTGGATTTCTGATAAATAGAAGTATCATGCTTTTAGCTTTACTAGTGCAATATAGTAATTCAGCAAACTAGCACAGGATTAACTAATAATGTCCAGGTATACATTTTTGACACTACTGTTTGTTTAACTTCTTGTTTGACCAGAGGCCATAGGCTAGGCCATAGCCTGATATCATGCAAGGACGATTTAGCTATATTGCACTGAATGGGCACCCGATTTTTTAATTTAATTTAATTTATCAATAAAAAGATTGTTTCCAAAATTTGACAATAAATTGTTCTATTATGTAAAATGAATTATTCTAATCATAAAATTGCACTATCTAGTTCAATAGGTAAATTTTAAAGTGTTTGTATCAGTTACTAAAGTTAGGTCTCTCATTTGGGCACCATACCACAGGACAATAATTATAAGTTAGTGAAGAGTAGCACAGTTTTAGTGCCAGATTACTGGATGTATTGTTGCATTGAAATGCCAGATTATCAAGACTATACTTACTTATGCAAGCCTCTAGACGTCACCGCATAAGAGGCCCGATGATACTCCCCACGGGCCAACATAGCACTTGCCAGCAGCCACACATCGTCCCCACTGGCTGTGCCCATCCCACTGCCGGCTGCTGCTGCTGCATCTGCCCAGAACAGGGCACTGGTCCATAGACCCTGAAAAAGATATATGGTTATGGTTATGGGCTCTTTAAAACTTTGATTCTTAATTTGTGTCAATCAATGTTATGGGCTCCATTTTCCACACTTAGCCAGTAAATTATTGAGCCATTTTGTGTGACATACATGCTGGTTAAGAGTTCAACCAGTAGAATGCCAACCAGAAGCTCAGGATCCTCCTGGTGCCACTGCAGACTTCCCAAAGAGACTCAATGTACCAAGGTTTTGAACATGTGGTGTGAAAATATATTTTTGGGGTTGAATGGCCAAAGTGATGTGGTGTAAG
Organism: Thaumatotibia leucotreta; assembly: GCA_025490895.1. NCBI lineage: Eukaryota > Metazoa > Arthropoda > Insecta > Lepidoptera > Tortricidae > Thaumatotibia > Thaumatotibia leucotreta. The sequence goes on along the minus strand of JALPQI010003529.1, from coordinate 36,697 downwards.
TTACATTTTGTGTCATAAATTTGTGTAAGAACCAATGGCAATATTTTGTATCACAATTAAGAACTTAAGTGTGGACTAAATCAAGGCCAAAAATTTGGCCTACCCTTTTAATTTAGTAACTTTCAAAACAACAAACCTCTATTTCAGTTTTGTCAAATCTTATTGATACTTACAACTTGGTTGATTACAATCAACAATTTTTGACTTATCAATTACTAAAGTCACCAAAAACATAAAGTAATTTTGTATTAAGTACAAAGAAGTTCATATAATAGTAGCAATCACATATAAAACTGTTTTTTTGAAGAACAAAATTATAATAATTATCACTGCTTCTTGAGTTATTATTTTAATTATTTGCTGCTCAACCAGCAGTAAAAGTTGATTTTAAGTGAAAATTGTGTGTACAGTGTAACTTAAAATTATATTCACTTTAACATCCCCTTTATTAAATAACATAATAATTGATACTTATTATGAACTACATTGCAATCACAAATAATACTTGCTTGTGCTTCATAGTTACAATTCAAATTACAGTCAAGTGCAAAAATAAGTATCGAAAGAATCCGCTCATAAATATGTTATGACACTCTTATTACACAGAATTAGAGTGCACTGGGACATATTTTTGAACAGTTTTGTGTACACCTTATTTTGTCTTTGACTGTATAACAGATACTCATCTTGAAATAATCTGCTGCATTTCTTAATTAGCAGTTTTCTTTAAAAAAATCTAATTTTTCTGGGAAAAGGGACAGACATATCAAGGATATAATATATTATATTTATTTGAGTAAAGGCATAATTCTTGGCAAATGCCTTCCTATTTCTTCCCGTTGTACTCTGTCTTGGGGCCAATGTCTTCCTGTTTAGGCCTGCTCTTTGTACATACATTTTCTCAAGTATTTTTATGCCATGTTGTTTCCAACCTCTAGGATATAAGTCTGTTAATATTTTGTTTCAAGTTTTGTCTTGTATTTCAGATTGTGACCAGTCCATAATTATATTGTATGACATTTATGTCAAGATGTATTTTGTATGAACCACCTACCTTAAAAGGTATAAGCTACTTTTATTGAGATTTTTAGAAGGAAGAGAAGAGCATATTAATCATTCGCTAAAAGTATGTTTTTGTTAACCTAACCTATAATTTTCAGCTAAGTTTTTATTATAAATATTGCGCTTGTAAAATATAATTACCAATTCAGAGTATTGTTTGACTAGTGACCGCATCAAATCCACGTTCAAAGAATCGGTGGCACCTCGGGATGTTGATTCCGCTTTAGCCATTTCATAAGACAAACTATTGCTGAATAATATCTTAAAATAACCAATCTAAGGCAGACTAATTGAGGTTTCAATTTAATTAAGCTTTCAAGTAGCTCTCAAACAACTAAAGCTTATTTTAGCTTAAATTGTGCGAAAAAATGCAATGTTTTCGTTTTGTCCCGCCGACATATTTGACGTTGTTGACATTTTGTTTTTTTTTCCGCTGCGACATTTATGTCAACTCAACAGGGTATGGGCACATTCAGCCAACAGCTCACACAAGTAAAAATGTATACCAATGAAAATGCAATGTAATAAAAATGTAATGTGTTTTTTTCTTTCTTTATCTCAGTGATCTCAGTGACTGTACTATAAAGGACAAATTACTATTATTAGAGTATTCCCCTACACGTGACAAATGTGGGCTTACTGCTAATCGCGATCGACGTGTTGCCTCTTTGTCACACTAACATACGGATTTACAAGAGCGACAGAGAGGCTACACTTCGATTGTGGTTCGCGGTAGATCATCTGAACTACTCACCACGAAAGGTTTTCTCCAATGGGGTTTCCTCCAGATTTCGCATTCGCAGTTTCGCAGTAGTGTGGTGTATAATGTCAATAATGTCGGTCTTATTAATATTTCCATAAGAGCGAAAGGCATAAACAATACTTAGCGGCTAAGGTTAATGAGCAGGCTAAGGCATGGACCTAGGTATACCTAAACTTTACTGAGTACTGCGACAAAAAAGTGTGACCGCTAGAGAAACATACTAAAGGATTGCATCTCGTTTTAATTATGGTGACCATGCGAACATTACGATTTTTGAGAATTCACACTTTTTTACTAAATATGTCTAGGTTATTTGCAAATTATTCGATAATGTATCATATATTATTAAACAATATTGTGTAGTTTTTGTCTCAATTCTATTTTATTTAAAGTTATTGTGAAAACTCAAATCGAATTATTTGTTAACTGAATATTTTTAAATGTGTTTTTATTTTTTTCCCAAGTAGTCACACTGCTTAAGTAGGTATCCAATATTTCCAATCAAATCAATCCAAATGAGTACTCAGTCCAGTTTAAGTCCAGGTCCATGGTCACCCTAAATGTGTTTTTTATACAGGTAACTTGTGCAAGTGAGACACCATCCTCTACTTAGTTGCTCTCACTCGGACCGTTTTCTCTAGTCTCTTTTTATTACAGAGTTGTATTGTATCCGTCGTGCTCACTGATATGGTTCGATTTTGCTTGACTGACAAAAATGAGTACCTACCCACTCCAGTTTAGGTACAGCTCCGTGGGCAAAGGTTTTGCGCTAGTGTGAGATGTTGTTTATTTTATGTGAGATCGAAAACTTCGGACTGCCCATTAGAACTGAAAAAAGTCTCTCGATACATGTGCGAGAAGGAAATTCCTAACTCATGTCGATTTAAAACACTCCTTTCGCTCGTGTTTTAATTTACCACCACTCGTTCAAACTTTTTTTGCATTTATTTCGTAAAGTACTATTTAAAGATGTGTAGGAATGTTTACGGATGATTGGTTGAATATGAAGGCCTATTTAAAATACCTAGGCATTTTCACTTCTAGGGACACCCAATTAGCTTAACTCTCACAAAAAAGTTAACTTCGATGTCAGTTTTTAACGACAATTAAGCATGAAACATTTACGTAAATCCACTTTATTCATGTTTTTATACTGCATAAACGCGTATTCTTTCTGGATTAAATGATAGAAAAACATTTTTGCAAATATTTAATGCTTAATTGTCGTTACAAAGCAGACATCGAAGTTACTTTTTTGTAAGAGTTAAGCTAATTGGGTGTCCCTAAAAGAGAAAAAGCCATTACCGCGAAAATCGAAATTCGTAAATTTCGAGGAGGAACTCTATGTCACTCGAACGAAGCTACTAATCATTAGGGTGAGAGAGACAAATCCCCGAAATTTGCAGATTTCGAAGTTCGCGGTAGGGCCGCAAGTTTCTAGCTTCACTGTTTTAAAGATAAATAGGTAGGTATGTGAGGTGTCAAAAGGTTGTCGCATATCAGCAAAACGGTTACGATGTTCTGTATCACATTGTAATAGAAAACAATTCAGGATTCTTTGTCTAGTATGCAAATTTTCACGTGTCGGGTCAGCTGTAATGTCATATCACAAAGTATGCTCTGGTGTTTCCATTGACGCATGTACTACAAAATATAGGAATAATATGTTAAAATTTGCATTTAGTTAATTGTATTTTGCAGTTTTTTGTTTTTGAGTTTTAGACCCAGATTTTGTCTACGCAAGTCTTTGTGTCTATTATAAATTAAAACACGTAATCTGTGACGTATTCATTCTGTACAGACGTTTCTACGTGTATTTTTCTGTACAAACGTCATAGTCTGTAAACACTCGCAACGACGTTCATGGCACTGAACAACACTGTGTTCTTACCATGAGTTGTAGCCATACCATGAGTTGACAGGCAATGCGTTTACTCGATAATCTTGATACGTAAAATAGACCACCAGGCCTACTACCGCGAAAATCGAAATTCGTAACTCCAACGAAGGCGTCTTTAGAGTAAGAGAGACAAATCCTCGGAATTTACGAATTTCGTTTTTCGCGGTAGGGCCGCAGTGTGCTTACCAATTACCATGAGCACTGCCCGTAACCGTACACACCCCGCGTCCGCCACCGCATAAGGGCTTGAATCATGACGTCATACAATTTTGGCCTGTTTTAGACCCCCCCCCACCCCTTAGCCATTATGACGTGTAATTTTTTGCCAACTTAAGGAGTCCTTTTAATAACATTCATGTTCGCGAAGTTTTAAAACTTCGTATTTAAAAAATGTTTTATAAAAAAGTTAAGATTTTTTTACTGGCTATGATACTGTTCAACAGATTAGAGAGTAACAAAAAATTACACGTGATTTGTCCGATCACTCCCCCCCAATGGTGATAATTGGTGATTTTTTCTTGAAATATTATAATTAAGTATGTGGTATGCTTCAATTCCGGGAGTTTTGCACATACGTGCGTGAAGAATATCACGGCATAATATTATAGATACTATCCCGGTATAGTGTACCTTTACTTACTTGTCTTTGCAAAATACATGTTAAATTATGGTGCAGTAAAAATCGCATTCTAAATAATATAGGTACTACTGACATAGTCATCCTCATAGAGTCACATGATATGAGTTTCATATTAAATTGGTAAGTATCACTCTAATTTCCGAAAATTTGTGACTAACTATTTGCTTATATGATTCCTAATCCATAAACCCAGAAATCTAACAATAACCTGTCAAAATCCGCGTTTATTCGGCCCACTATGACTCAGCTCAGAGTAATCCGATCGTGAGGGATCACTTATGTACTTGTTTGATATGTGGTAACATTAAATCATAGTGTACATATTTACGTATTTAACTTTGTATTGAAACTGGCACACCGGTAGCTTAGGCGTGGGAATACCCCCGTCAAGGTTTCTGCTGACAAGGAACTGCTATCCTGAAGTAATCATCATTGATTCATCAGATTATACGGAGCACGGAGCATGGTCATGCAAATGTCTACGTAGGCAATGCAGTCTTTACCATAAGGACACAAGGGGCACGTGCCCAGGGCCCCCATCTTCAGGGGGGCCCCCGAAAGATCGACAACTTTCCTCACATTTTATTCTCACGTTTACTTTCCTTTCGAAAGGGGCCCCAAAATCCTTGGGGGGGCACTGGGCACCCCCATAGTTAAAGACGGCCTTGTACGTAGGTACATATATTATGTGATTATTTGATTCACAATACCCAACTGTAGGTCATAAAGGTCTCTGCCCACTAGACCGTAGCATACCATGACCGTAGCATGAACGTATCAGACAAAAAAATATTCTTTGTATGGAAAAGTATGAGACTATGCCCACTAGGACGTTCCGTCGCTGGCCAACACCGTCGCGTGCCATGCACGGACCGGCAAGAATTGTCGGCGAGAATATTTTGCCGGCCCCGACACGCTACGTGCATGGCACGCAACGTTGCCGGTACGGTGTGCGCAGGCGGCGAAACGGTGATCATACGGGTTCTATTTACATTTTTGTATTGTATTTATAATTTTTATCCAAAACTCTCCAAATTTTTCACTTTTGATAGTGAGTAATAATTTTCTTATGGCGAGAAAACGGAAACAATATAATCAGCATCGCTATTTTCTGAAAAAAAAACTTACTTAATTGATTGTAAACCCGCAAACCGAAGATTTTCATCGAGATTGAAAAATATTACTTCGTTTCTTACAAACAAAATAATTAAAAGAAATGTCAATTTTGAAACAGTCATATAACTTAACGAATTTATCCAGATAGATTGCACAATTTGTTTCTTTTTTTACATGGTAAGAACCATGCTTTTGATGTGGCTTTCTAAAATAAATTTTATTGGTTTTAGATTTTTATTACAATATGTACACAAAATCGATATTTTTTTTTTCGAAAAACCTATGCTCTTTAGCAGCTGCTTCATTGTTATTTAAAATTAATTATTGTTCCAAAACTATTAGAAGATGTAAAAACTACTATACTAGCACAGTCATAGTAGTCTAAAGGGCGCGAAAACAATTTGCAACTGATAAAACTGTGACAATGGAACGATAACGACGGATATGAATCGCTCATGCTACGGGGATGATACGTAATTGCGATGCGGATGATACGTGGTTGCGACGCGGATGCAACGGTCACTAAACGGGCTTAGCACGGACATGAAACGATGTACACACGTTATAGTGGGCATAGTAGTCCGTGTCGTCTCACATTCCGTGTCTGATACGTTCATGCTACGGTCATGGTATGCTACGGTCTAGTGGGCAGAGACCTTTAGCCTACAAGTATTTTTACGTATTTTTATTCCATTTTAGGACCACAGTCAACACCTTCTTGAGAAGTTTGTCATGGTTTATGGTTTAATTTGTGTATTTTTTTCCATAGTGTTGACGTACTTAATTGTCTAAAACATTAGTCGCCAAATTAGCATAATTAGCGAGTTAGTATTATTGTTTTTGTTTTCTTGCAATAATGAAAAACAGGACACAATATTTTTATTTCAACATTATGAGGATAAGCATGTGAAGAAATTTTTATTAAATATTTAAGTAGGTATACACCTTATTTATTTTTTCAAAATTCAAAAGCATTACTTAGGCAAAGCACTACTTACATCTGCAAAGGTGGGTTTACACCAAACGAGCGAATGCTCATTCTATCCCCCACTACGAAATTCGTTCGTTACAAAAAACGTAATTCGTCGAAATTCGTTGATTTCGTAAAGTGGGGGATAGAATGAGCATTGACTTGTTTGGTATACACCCACCTTTAGCATATAAACACTCTTTCGTGGTGTTTAAAAATGGCAACAAACGGTCCTTTATGTATTTACCATGCCAACAAGAAGCCAATACCCTAATCACGTAATCTATAATTAGGTACTTACATGCTATAAGCAGACACTAGGAAACACCGGTGAATTAGCAAAAATGTGTGAAAAACGCGAGAATATCCGCTGTTTATCGAATCGTAGAATATAGGTACTTATGGATTTCTGATAATTCGCGCCTTCGGATTATAAAATGCGTCAATCTCATGTTTGTGTTTTCTTACTGCGCAAAGTGGCACAGTGCCCTTTTATCAAAATTCTTTAGTTTAAGTATTGAAAGCCATGCCTTAAATTTTCACAGAGGTACCTAGTACCTACTAGCTTTTATTGCCGATTGCATTTTTTCAGTAATTTCATCTAGTACTTATTAAGACAAGCCTAGTGAGCCTAATATTGATAGTCTACTGTCTAGTGTTAGTCATAGACATCCATGTTTATTGGTCCACACTATCAACTTTTCAATCAAGCTGGTGCATGCAAATTGCAACGAGTTGTAGTTGCCAAAGTCTGCCACCGACCACCGAGATTTTATTGCAGCGTCCTATTACCCTGAGCTGCCTGCGCAGAAACATAATTAACCGATTTCAAAGAAGGAGGAGGCTCTCAATTTGACTGTACCTATATTGTTTTACCTTCTCTTCATTCGGCTTGTAATACTTGTTGCAATATTCAAATATTGTTGCAAGCGAAAAGGACATAAAGTTATGCCGTCGATGTCGATACAGTTACATGGCTCATTTGTGAGTGAGTTTAGTAAAACGACCCACTTTGTCGTTTGCTACAAAGCCGCTTTGTCAGTTTATTCATATGAAGATACAAGGAAATCTCATCTTTATGGTAAGCGACAAAGTGGGACGTTTTACTAAAAACCAACACATTTTATGTACTTTATTTTTCCACATCATCAGGCTTTTTTAGTCCAATGCAATGCAATGAGCCTGACAGACTGAATATACAAACGATATTCCTCCTGGAGTACGTGTGGCTGCTCACGCGTTTCCGCTACTGCAGCTGTGGCCGGGTCGAATGCCACGAAGGTGGGACGGTCGTTGTACCGTCATTTGGGGACAGTATTGAGAGGCTGTTGAAGAAAAATTTGCCATGGGCATGGCGAGAGAAAATGATTTTGGTGATGAAATGAGCCTCTCCAATAGGAGAGCCTCCCGCAGGAGGAGTTGGGGTGGTGACAAATGTATTCTTACTGCCGTCACCACACGGCCAATGCGGCCATACGTATAAGTAATAACTTGATGAGGGATTGAAGTGTGACCATTATTTTGATAAGAGATTGATCATGGGCAGCAGCGTCATTATAGTGGACATATTACTGCGATTGCCAATCCGCTTGCCGAGCATGGTGATTATGGGCATTTACCTCCTAATGCGTATAGCATAGTTAATAGGAGAAACCTACGTCCTGCAGTGGACTATCATAGGCATGTATGCATGGCCTCATTAGGAGATAATATCCATAATTGCTACCGAACCTATGTATGTCCACTATGATGATGCTGTTGATGCTGATGCATCATCAATAAATTAATGGTCGGTGACGTGTGACGGTCGGTGAGACTTCAAGTCCTTAGTCGACTCTTTCGGCACGGGAAGAGTTTGGATGGTGATCAAATTGAATTCTTACTGCCCTCACCACGCTGCGCTGCTTACATGCTTGGTCTTTTCAAGATGGTCAAATTTTTAAGACCACATTGTTGTCTTTTAAAAATAGGATACAGTAGAAGACCGTTTGGAACTTGTCTTTAATTGACGTAATGTCTGTCTGAGCATGCTCGAACAATCACGAGTTAAAACCGTGACGTGTTTACAAAATTCCGACACTTGGTTTTAGAACAACGCGAGTTACACGACCACGTAAATTCATAGTGATCGAAAGACTACATGTAACATTTTTAGCAAAACCACTTTAACGAAACTGGTGGCTTATGTATGATGGATTGATGGTTGCGTGTTTGTCGTTTATCGTGCTGCTCGCCACTTTCGCACTTCCATAACTACTTGTTAAAACTTGACCGCCACAACAACAAACGATTAATAAACTTATGGGACTATGATAAGTATACCTAGATATTTTTCTAGCAGGAACGAGAGATTGACAAAGTTAAACATCGACATAATTGTTAACGATAGGCAAGTTTTTTAGTAGCCGATTAATAAAGTTAATTAATAAATGATGCGCCGTAACTTAGAGACAAATTACAAGAATGCAATTCATATTCAAACCCCTTATTTTTCTTATCTCTTCTAATTAATACTCGTCAAAAGAACAAAGACTAATAAAAATACTCTAATGCCATAGGCAATAATTAATATGAAGTATGAGCTATTTCGCGGGAGTCCGCAGGATGCGGGTGGCACAGGACCGGTAATTGTGGCAATCTTTGGTGGAGGCCTATGTTTAGCAGTGGACGTCTTTCGGCTGATATCATGATGATGAGCTATTTCAAAATAAACCCTAGATGGGTTCTGTGTTTCTTGGGTACCTGTTTACAAGTTAGCATTTTATGATAGGAGGGTGTAGTAGATATATACTCATCGATAACAGTTATGTCGATGTTATGAGGTATAATCATAAAGCTACTGGGTCTGGGTGTATAGCTCAGATCCCAATCACTAATGCGAACGAAATGCAACTGTCTTTATCGCACTATAACGAAAGAATGACAAAAAGAGACTACAATACGCTCTTGAGCATTAGCGATTGGCATTATGCACTTTAATCTGAAGGGCATGAATGTCGAAACTCGAAGCGAATATCTTTGTCACTTCCATTAATTCTTCATTGTAGTGACAAAGACAGTTTATATTTTGATAGGCGCTAGTCTTGCTGAAGCGAATCGTTTTCGTGTCACAAGCGTTTGGAATCGCACTGAAGAACATGGCAGCAGTGCCTGTGAGGCGTTGATCTCATATTGCGAAACTTTTTCCTAAACTTTAGATATTCCTTGACTTTTGAACTTACTCGTAAACTGTAATTTTGTATGAAATACTGAATAAAAATTTATTAATATCATGTCATCGTTTTTTGGGTCAGCAAAATATCACCAATAATCTGGGTCCGCTTGCGTTCAGCAAATATTAAATGGGGGGTCAAACATCGCCTATGTGTGACTGTTTTATGGGAATGATATAATTCTTTGGAGGAGATTCGGTGTTGAAACCGGACTATGGTAAATTCAATATTTTGGGGAGAAATATACCTATTTCTAAGCCGCATAAGCCTCATTTTCTTCGGCTTTTCACGCAAACACATTGCTGTCACAATGAATTTTAGTAATTTCAGTATCCGTTGCATTAAAGCTAATGAGGTTTTTCTGAAATGACGTTCACCAGGGCGGCAGCGCTTGAGGCGTCAGGTCCAGAAACTTGTCTAAATTCTCAGAGCGCCTATGGTTTCGTATTTAAATGTTTTGTATGAGTTAATAAAATTAAAAAAATAAAAATATCTTCAAGTTAGTTTTTCTTTGGGGCTAGATAACTGTGTTTCTTAGCGGGACCTTACGGCTAAGTGGCGCCAACTAGTTGCATACGTTTCCAGAAAACCCTCAATGTAAAATTGGACCTCTGACGTCTCCATGAAAATACGAACGGAAAAGATTGATCACTGCATCTGTAAGCAGAAGAGGATTTTCAAAAAGTTTGTACATTGGGATCACGTCTTTGATATTGTCAAAAAATGGTATGCTGGTAGAGTCAATGATGCTGAGCAAGATCCATCACATTTCCCAAAATGTCCCACAATGTTTGTATCAAACATTCCTTTTACTACTTACTACTAGCAATGTAGCGAGGAGAAGTTTCATAAGTTGCGAAACTTCTATAGATAATGTTCTCGGCAATTTGAATTTTACAAGCAATCTAATCATGCCAAAACCGTTGTATAGGGATACATGCCGTTTAAGGTATATTTTACGCCTTGTTTACTAAATTCTGAATACAATGTTCTTCATAACCCTTTTTAATAAGTTCTCATGGAAACATTCTCAATGAGAACTTACTATTAAATTCTCATGAAAATTCGCGGAAATTCCCGAGTATATTCCCGCAATGTTCTGCAACTTGTACATTGCTACTTACTACTATTAATACAACATTTTACGGAAAAAAAATCATTAGTACGAATGCCTAGGTATTAATACATTTTTGCGATAGTCGAATCTATTTTCTGCTGTGAACATTGTTTTATTCTATTTTCTTACGGTAATGATGTAAGTGTCGATGTGTTGACGTAAGTAAATAGGTACATGTTAAAGATATCAGAATACCTACCGTTTTAAAAAATAGTTTTTTCGTTGTATTTAAGTTTTCGTCACCGATGTCAATGTGAGACTCCATTAACAACAATATGTCAATTTTCTTACAATTAACGTGAATAGCCTTTCGTTCAAGATGCACTAGCATCGAAGTTGCATCCAACAGAGATGTAATAGGTTTATACTTGCTTAGGGGACTATTTGAAAAATAATTATGTACGTACCTACCTCATCAACATCAAACATCTTTATCAGATGATTTTTTTAGAATGACTACACCGTGGGCTGTTTAAATCCGAAAGATTTTAACCATGCATTTTTGATGTAAAAACAAACAAGAAATGTTATACGACTTTTATCATTATTAGCGAAAAAAAATTTTTTTTTTAAAGATTTGTATGTATTTTAACATAAAAAGTAAATGTTATTCATAAAACTAGCACTTACAATGACTGTTAACGTTTTTTTTACAAAACCTCATTTTTAAATATTTATTTCTGACTTTTTGACATCTATTACCTAATGAAGTTAGTGAGACTTTTCTCCATAATAGCACCAACGGAGTTAAAAAGACCTTTTGTACTGAGTAACAATTAGATTTTTTTTTAATTGGTAATAACTCTGAAACTAGGCGATATCCAGAAAAGTTTATACGACAATGTAGTTTCTAAATGTAGTCAGGAATACACTGTTAAAATCGGTCGGGTTTAAACAGCCCACGTTGTATAAAGCCCGATGCGGGAGCGACAGTGACATCCGCGAGATTGGCATGTCAGTGACGGGTCGTCAGATAAATGTTTTGTTATTTTAATGTGTTATATTACGAAAATCATAACAAAGCACAAAGTCAAAGTCAAAGTCAAAGTCAAATAATTCTTTATTCAAATTGGAATAGCAACAAACTCTTTTGAATCGTCTAGATATGAAAACTACTTCCGGTTCGAACCCTACACCGCTGACCCAAGAAGAACCGGTAAGAAACTTGGCGGGAATTATTTTTTCAAACAATGATGGTAACTACATCTTACAACTAACATGCATTAAAAAAAAAAAACATAAAATTGATTTTAAACAAATTGAAATATAATAATAATAACAAGAGATGTAAAGTCTCTAAAAGTCACAACATTTATAAGTAATAATTTATAGAGAAGTAAGGTTTCTCTCCGAATAGGTATATAATAATAACATTATATAATGCACGTTTGGAGATGTACAAGGTCTCCAAGCGTAAATTATCGTAATTGAATGTCATGACTTTAACAAACTAATAATTAAATCCTAAATTACTCCCACGGTGTTTTATCATTCATGTAGTCTTGTATACTATAATAAGCTTTAGATATAAGTTTACGCTTTACAAAATTCTTAAATTTGTTGACTGAAAATTCAGTAACATTTACTGGAAGTAAACATTAGTACAATTTTAATAATTAACCGATTTGAAACAAGGAGGGATTCTTAATTCATACCGTATCTTTCTTACCCTAATTTAAATGAAAAAAAAAGAGATGCATAGAGCGATTTGTTCCTACTGTTACTGCCAAAGTTGAATTGACAGACTATAGTTAATGTTCGTTGTAGGTCATGTCATGAATGTAGGATTAATATGGATTTGACAACGTTATAATAATAGCAAGAACGAAAGGGATGGTCTTATGAAACTTTTTACTAGTGAAAGTGAAAAGGAACGATAATCGTCCGTCCTTATCACTGTGCCACTATTTTTTGTGTGTGTGTGCATTAGATGCTAAATGTAAGTGCCAGACAAATGCGTTGAATACGTCACTAAGTGCCTGTGTGGCACTTTCTTCTTAGTAGTAAGTGACTATGTCTATCCCTCTTAGTGGCACACTATGTGCGGCCCCTCGTTGTAGGTACATTGCCGTTTTTAAATTGTGGCCATATTTGCATTTGCTTTACATTGCCATATCAAAAAAGTCTAGATAATCTAATAGTCTATATCGAACAATAAGTATCCTCATCATCATCATCATCATCATCAGGCCATAGTCGTCCACTGCTGGACATAGGCCTTCCCCAAATCGCGCCACCATACTCGGTCCTCAGCTCTCCGCATCCAACCACTTCCCGCCACTTTCTTTAGATCGACGGTCTATCTGGGCGAGTCGTTCGCGGTCTCCACTCTAAGATTCGTCTGCTCCATCGGCCATCGGCTCTTCGACAAACATGTCCCATCCATTGCCACTTCAGTATAGTATAGTACACTCACAATAAGTACAGTATACCTACTTTAACGTTATGTAGGTACATAGAAGGTGCTACAAAACCCTTAGTGCGTGTATCCTACTCTTACTTGACCGATTTTTTTAAAAGTCATTAGTTGAAAGACGTCAATCTTTCTATTAAAATTATATTGCTGCTAAAGACGTAGGTGACATAGGAATTTGCGTCCTAGCCATATTTTATAAAAACAAAACAGCATCTGTCGTCAGTGATGGATAATGAATCATCGTGAAACTGTTGTTATAACAAGAACAACAGGTTATGGGGGTCTACACACCTAACAATTTATCATTTGCGATCGCGTCTTGTAGTTTTTCAGTTAAATTTTAGAACTCGTCTCATTTTAAATAGGGTACTCCTGAGGTTAAAATACTTCAGAGTCGTTTCATTATCAAAAAAGCTTTAAAAAAAATTACAATAGTCCCGAGATAATAGATATATTTACTTAACGAGAATTTATTAAAAACCACGAAAAAATTAAAAAAAAATCTACTTAAACTTAAAAAAAATGTGTTTTATCATCGGCCAAACTTTAGGGAGTTAATTCTGAGGTCATATTGATGATATTTAAAATATAATCGAATCGGGTTACTCACCATCGACATGTTTCGACCCATTTAGAGAGTCCTCGTCCGGAGCACCCTCAGCCAAAGCCCGACGCGTAAACATGTCGAGCAAATATCGACTTAAATACGGTATAACCCGGTTCGATAATATTTTAATATGTTTGACTACGGGACCACCGTAACCTTAGAATTAAGCCTCTAAAATTTTTACAGTGAATAAAAATCATATAAGACACTATAATATAATGTGTTATTATGATGATTTCATAATTTGTAAGTTTCCGAGAACATTCCCCACAGAAGTTTCGCGACCTGAAGAACTTGAATAACTTCTCTGTGCATTGCTAACTATCGTATTTACATGTTGTTTTCATTTCTGTCGACAACTTCTGACTAAACAGCGGCCCTACCGCGAAAAACGAAATTCGTAAATTTCGAGGATTTGTCTCTCTCACTCTAATGACGCCTTCGTTTGAGTGACAGAGAAAAAATACTGGAAATTTACGAATTTCGATTTTCGCGGTAGTAGACTTGAACTTCGGTCGTGTAAGTTCGAATGACGTCCGTGTAGCCTATTTTTGGTCCTGTCTTTACGTGTATTCTGAAAACACGGTCATGTAGTAACTGTTGTTTTGTAACTCGCTGCATCGGGTGCAATGTGTCCTTTTACTATATTATCAACATATGTACGTAATTTAATCTGAGGCGTAATTGCGAGAGTCTTGTTCGAGATGTTGCGAGCGAATCCGATTAAAAATATACGGATTATCAACCAAAATTTCAAAGCAAATGAGTGGTTAACTTCAAATCTGGTCATAAATCCGCTGTTTTTTTCCTTTCCTCATGGGCACATTGTATTGACCATCAACAAATTACCTAAGGTGAAGTTTTTATACCAAATACTTAGTAGGTACTTATAGGTACAGGGTGCTTAGCCAAGTTGCCAATCGCTAGCGCTTAATCATCAACCGTAAACGAAAGGCAGCTAGCTGTCTTTGTCGCACTAATATGCAAGAGTGACAGAAAGGGAAAACTACGATACGCTACCAAGCGCTAGCGATTGGTAACTTGGCTAAGCATCCAGGGCAGTCCATTTAGTACGACTCCGCATGTAATACAACAACCAACCGTTTTAGACCGTTGAACCGTTGTCTATAGGCATATTATGGTTGGTTTTAGTATGAACCACTATGAAAGTACATCCCCTTATTGCGACTCCGCTTATTATGATCGTCTGCTTTTAACTACGTAATTTACCATACAATTGACCAGTTACAAGGACGACGACGTGTTTAGGTAATAAAAATAATGATTTTAATTAATTAAAAAATAATTCTTTTAATTATCATCTTATGGTAATAAACTTTAATTACAAATACCAATATTTTCATGTCATCCTACTGAGATCATATAAAAAATATTAATAATCAACGAAGCAACTCTGAATAGTCTGAATCCGTAATTTCAAATTCTCGTATCGAAATAGTCTCCAACGACTAGACAGACGGAGGCCGTTATAAAACAACGAAAATTATATATTTATATTGTGCATTTATGATGAGCACATAACACTTATTTACAGCACCCGAAGCACAGAAGTTACAATACACTACGTCACGTCACACTTTACTCGTCGGTAACTTACTGATTTACTGATTGGTAATTTATAATTGCAAATGCAACTACATATTTCAAGGCTAAAAGAGACAGACAAAATATATGAAGTCGCTAGGAAAAAATAATTTTGTCTCACTCGCATGAAAGTGAACCCTTTGTTGAAATGCTACTTGATATTAGACCAAGTGGAGACTTAAGTCAAAGGTTAAGATTCTTATTAATATCGAAGGGCTCTAAAAATAATAACGTCAAATAATTGCAACCCAATTGATAATTAAAATCTGGTACAGGATCGTTGCTTACCTTTGCCAGTTTTCGTGATTTAGTAGTTAGTTAGTTACCTAGTAGTAACACAGTTTATTTTACAGAAAATAAAACATAATACCTACAATTTGTGGCAAACTACTTATCGATATATTTTGTTGTAGCTTTGTATCCTGTAGCTGATTATCATAATCGTTTGTTTTCTAGTTTTTATTGTACATATAAAAGAATGAGAATTATAAATGTTTTATTGCCCAAATTACAAAACAAGGAAAAAATTAAAGTTATAAACAAGGAATGTAGCAAAAAGAGAGCAATTATTCTTATACCCAAAAGTAGAAAACAAAATCAAGATTAAATAGAAATATAAATTGTTTTGTATATTTATGGGCAATAGGGATGATGACTGTAGTTAAAATAAATTATTTAACATTATGCACGACATATTACATGAAGAAATTATTACTAAGATGTAGATTGCAGTAATTTTTGTACAGAACTTCTATTTAATAAATTGAAAAGAACTTAAAAGAGTAGGTCATTTGGTAGTACTCAAACGTGACGTCACTTTTGAGTATTTCATATAAAATTCCATAGCATTTCCATAGTGGTGATCGTTTTGACACTTCGAAAAAGAAGCTGATTTGACTTGCCAGTCATCATGCCTATTCAGCATAAGCTAGATTATGTGAAATATATTCACTTATCCAGCGCTGATTTTCAGACAGGTCCTTCTTAAACTAAGTTAGGTAGGTCGGTCTTGCTCGCAGTGGTGTTTGTACGTGTGTGTGTGTGTGTGTGTGTGTGTGTGTGTGTGTGTGTGTGTGTGCGTTTCAGCATGCCATAAATTATTACAAGATTATAATTGTTTGTAGTTTTAAAAATATCAGAGGTACGTATTACTAGCTTAAGCCTTTGTACGTTGTAGTTAGAAAGAGAGGGGACCCCTCCCCTTATTTCCCCTTATTTTTGTAAGTTAAACAGGTATGTCTTAACCAGTTTCTTAAACTGCAGCAATGGCACTTTGTACCACTATTATTACGCAAGATTATTAGGTACCTATACCTGTCCCAAATTGCAGATTTCTACATAGTATTAACGCCCACTGAGCTATGCTGCGGACAGACGGACAAACGGACAGACTGACAGACGGATAGACAGACAGACGGACGGTTCCGTTTTTGCCATTTTGGCTACGGAACCCAAACCCCTATTTGTTCACGAAAAAAAAAATCAAATGCATTCCCAATCCCATTCAGTCCCAAGTCCCAAAGTAAAAGTTTTTACTACATATGTAGGTAGGTACCTACAATTGCTAAAACTCAACGCACATAATATATTATAATGCCTGCCTAGATATGTACCTATTTGCAAAAATGACGAATGTCGCGTAGGTATTTTGTTGTTGGCTAGATTAAAACGAATTATTACCGACGCAATAGTAGAATTACCTACAAGGATGTTCTTGCTTTCGTCATCCATACAAACAGTCTATAATTTCGAGAAAAAAGCAGTAACTTTATAATTCTTTCGTGAAAAAAGGTTTCGGAAGATCGAGCTAAAGGCCCGACCACGACATTGGTCTAAGGCGACCAGCGGCGAGCGATCCATGAGTTGGAGCGGGTTGCCGATATGGGTACTCCTTCTCGCACGTATGGTTTTCCGCTAAGCAGGTCGCCTTAGACCGATGTCGTGGCCACGGCATAAGTGCCTGGTGATTCTTCTAGGAGCTTTTAGGCCCTCATATTCGTCTTAAGGTGCATGCAGACCAAACCAGCATTTGCTCATTCTATCCCCCACTCTACGTCCACCTTGTGAGGGGCCTACCCACGTTGCGCCTTCCGGTACGTGGTCGCCACTCGAGAACCTTCCCGCCCCAACGGCTATCGCTTCTACGCGCAATGTGCACCGCCTACTGCCACTTCGGTTTAGCGATTCGGTTGAAATGAGGTTAATTAACTCTTCAGATAATTAAACCAAAATGACGGTTGGTAACCCTAAGACATGTGTAAAAGTGTGAGAATAAACTAAAGTAGAAAAAACACTACTAACACATCTTATTTACAAATATATTAATTAAAATAGAATACTAATTAATTCATTGTCACTAAGTGATCACCAGCAACCGAATTCCTGAGACAATTATGTCATACTGTCATCTTCTGGGGGTGATAAATAATTACATTAATGATGTTTGGAGATTGTTTAATTATTCAAATATGCCGATGTACCGGTTCTTAATGGGTGTATACAGATTACCACGACTAGATAGCAGCAAACTTGTCTGTGAAATAATAACATGGTGTGTGTGATCCGGCTTCTATTGAGCATTATTCCTTAGTCATTTATTAGATGCTATTTCTTATACCAATACTGCTGAAAATGCGAAAAAAACGCCCTTTTAAATAAAGTGTATTATTATTAGTAATAAGTATATTTGGGGGTAACTTTCAGATTCTTAACCTTTGATTATCAAGGTGATTTTGAGTAAGACATAAAACAGTAGCGCAGTATCTCACGACGTATGGCGTTTATCTAAGATTACGTACAGGGGATATGATAGTATTTTAAACCGCAATCTATTTTTTCATTGTTAAGAAACAGTCAGTCTTTCGGCTGATATGATGATGATGATGATGATGAAGAAACAGCAACCAAGGTGGTATAGGTCCAGTGTCAGGGGAGCCAATTGCCCCCATTACCCCCCTCCCCTTGGATCCGCGCCTGTCGAAGACTATCTGCCCTTTTTATTAACATAGTAAAAGTCTGTCTCGCGGCGACATAAGTATATACTGTCGCCACAATCATGTGCTAACAAACAGTGTACATACATGCACATGTGTATAAGTAGAACAGCTTAGTAATTTCGCCTGCCACGACACATTAAAAAAGTGCCTTTTTCTGACCAGCTACCACGACCACCGAAGTTCGCAAATTTCGGGGATTTTTCTCTGTCACACTAATGACGCCTTCGTTGGATTGACAGAGACAAATCCCCAAAATTGACGAATTTCGGTGTTCGCGATAGCAGGCCTGCCGTTACTCCACTCTTTCCGAAAGCACTATCTAGTGGGATGTAATCTTAAGGTGTAATTAATTGTATCGTTGTCTGTTCAGATTTCCCGCTATGGTGGAGTTCAGTAGAAAACATTTTAAACTCAAATTTGAAGAGTGACTTTAACCATGATCATAACGACATAGACTAGCTAGCTGCAAAGAACTAAAAAGATATGAGACTACCTCCTCACTATATTGTAATATTACCAAGGATCGGACTAAACGCTCGTCATTTTGAAAACATAATCCTGTTCCTTACAGTAGAGACTTCCTTATCTTATGATCTTAACTTATTTTATTTGATATGAAGTTTTTTTTAATAACAGTAACACAAAGCATGTATTTAGGGCCCTGGTCTCACCGCGAGCTTCTAAGCTATATAAACATGCGTATCTTTTATTCGTGTTTATAGCCCATAGTTCATAGCTTAGTAGCTCGCGGTGGGACCAGTGCCTGGAGATAAGGCGTTTGTCCTATCCTTGAATATTAATTAAAGTCACCAGGAACAAAATGTAACTCTGAGGCATAATTTTTAATATTCACAATTTATGGAGCATATAAAATTGTTTGCATTTCAAAAATAACACAATAATAGGCATAAATAAAGGACATTTTTACAAAGCCCATTAGCTAATAGTTTCAATTAATTAACATTCTTCTCATATTTAGCCCTGTGTCACTTTAAGGTGAAAATGTGGATACATCTCTTTATAGTCAACTGTACCTAGTGTACCTACCTACCTATCAATGAGAAAAAATGATGTACCACGCGATCTCAAAACAGTATCTAGTAGGATACCCAGGTTACTCACTTCCGTTCCTTTAGTTAGCCTGGAATTTTAAAATGCAACTGCACAAGAAGTGTAATTGTAATTTCAAAAATAGTACAAAATAAGATTAAAGTCGTTTCTAAGAAGAGAATGGGATCGTAAATAGATAAGCAAATATTGTTTAATAAATTCGAACTGTCCTACTTATTACGCTTTCAAGCCTAATCCACCTTAAATTACTGAATCGATGTTCATGAATTTTGGCGTGGACACAGTGTAAGCCCCAGGAAAGGTTATAGGATAGGTAATATTATAAATTATTTGTATTTGTATTTGATAGTTAATGCCCTCGCCGGGATTCGAACCCGGAACCTCCAGCTTCGTAGGCAGGGTTACTACCAACTAGGCTACGGAGGCTGACAATGCAATGCAATGAAATGCACTTATTTTTTGCCACTCTGTATATATATTTTCCTGTTTATAGCGTCAGAGCCTATTTTTTTGTTTATTAGGCGTTGAGAGGAGAATTCTCGTTAGTAATAATCATAATAAACGAAACTAACACACAGAAATTCCCAAGGTAAACAATATTAGGAGGTAAACTACCGCTCTATTAAGTTAAACAAATAAATATCATGGGATGACATTAAGAAAATAAATGATAAATTAAACATAAATTATGTTTGTGGTTTCTGAATCTGGCACTGCCTTAAATGGCAATACCTGCACATATTACGAGTACAACTACAACCTAGTGCTCAGGAGGTATACAAATCAGCAGTACAAAATCTCGAAGAAACATGAATGTAAAAAAAATATATATAATTATTTCCCAAATTCAGGATGCTTCGACAAGTTGCCAATCGCTAACGCTTAAACATCGTCAATCGTAAACGAAAGGCAGCTAACTGTCTTTGTCCCACTAATAAGAAAGAGTGACAGAGAGGGAAAATTACGATACGCTACTAAGCGTTAGCGATTGGCAACTTGGCTTTGCATCCAAGGTGCTTAGACAAGTTGCCAATCACTAACGCTTAATCGTCAATCGTAAACGAAAGGCAGCTAACTGTCTTTGTCGCACTAATATGAAAGAGCGATAGAGAGGGAAAACTACGATACGCTACTAAGCGCTAGCGATTGGCAACTTGGCTAAGCATCCTGGTATCGTCTCAGTTTTTTTTTAATAGCCCTTAAAGTCCTAAATTCAAACCTATACTTGTCTCTTTTGTACATATAGAAATATTCATTATACACCCTCCGCACCCTCGCCTCCGCACAGAACGGGAGTACCTACATGCATCGGGTATTTAAGCCTTATATCGCAGCGAACGTGTTAATAAATAACTATCATGGAACAATCTTACACAAATCAGCTTAGACGACACTATGCTAAAAACTTGTGTTGTCGGTAAGCGAAAATATCTCCATTGAATAAAGTTATTGGCCGTGTGGTGATGGCCGTAAGAATACATTTGTCACCACCCCAACTCTTCCTAACGACTAAAGGAAACTTCGAAGTGTCATTGACCATTCTTTGATAGAAAATTGATGGGCAGCAGCGTCATCATAGTGGACACATTACTGCGATCGTCAATCCGCTTTCCAAACGTGGTGATTATGGGCATTTACCTTCTCATGCGTCTGTAAGCATAGTTAACAGGAGAGGCCTACGTCCAGTAGTGGACTGAAATAGGCTGATGATAATTATGAGGACCGCCTATCGACGTTGCGACGCAATTCTTATTCATAACGCCCTTTGCGTAAATCGGAGAGGAGTGAATTCTGTGAATGAATGTGTAAACACAGCAATGTAATAATTTTGAACACTCTTGTACCGTATCCCATTGCAATAAGGCTCAATATGTACCCACGACTTTACTTCGTGGCGATCGAACGAGCTCGTGATTCTGAGTAGAAAAAATGAAAAAAGTACAAATTTGGAAAATTTTCAAAAACTACAACAAAAAAAAATCCTCCTTTTATTTTATTACTTCAAATAATATTTTACAATGCATAATATGCTTAGAAAATGCGCTTCTTGTGGTTAAACGTATACGTACAAAGTGATAAATACTTTTCTGAACACGTGCAGGAATGAATTTTCGAATGGAATAGAATGGGAAAAAAACTTTGGACTTTTTTTTCTCCTACAAAGATCCAAATAGCCCAAGTTTCTGAGTAGAAATCATACTAAAATGTCTATATTTATCAATCTATGCGATTTATGTAAAACATAAATTAAATCAAACGTATAATTAACCTAACCTCTATATATTATCTAAAATTGGCCCTAGTGGCATTGTACCGAGGACGCTGGCCGCATTTCCTCGCTGTATCGCAATGATACTTTGTGCGAGGAAGGCGCCAGCTCTTCGGTCTTTAGTTACGTCAAGCAGAAGTTTGGAGATGTCGTCAAAAGCACTATTTCCAAATCAAAAAATTGCAGGACAGGTTCAAATAAAAACTGCCTGGGATACACTTGACCGCTTACTTTTGTGATAAATAAGGTCAGTGCGGATAAGTCCGGCCTATGTACCTATTATGTTATTTCGACGGAAAGTCCGTCGTATGCGTCTTATTTTTAACCGACTTCAAAAAAGGAGGAGGTTCTCAATGCGACTGATTTTTTTTTTTTGTTGTATGTATGTTACCCGATATCTCCGAGAATAGTGAACCGATTTTAAAATTTATTTTTGTGATCGAACGTGTATTACCCCGAGATGGTCCCGTTGGGACCAAGTTGCGGTCTGATGATGGGATCTTGGAGAAATCGAGGGATCTCTTCAATTGTTATAGGTACATGTATGGCGCTTTTGGTAATTTTCTTTCATTTACAAGAATTTGCATTCAGAAAGTAGGATTTGAGGAAACCAATGATGGAAACAAATCGGGAATCTTGGAGAAACCGGTTGAAGTCGGTTTTTAAATTTTTAATTTGGTGATTATGTTCAATTAGGGTCGAAAATCAGTAGGTAGACGGACTTTCCTGATAGACTAAGCTGTCTTACCCTTATTCAAAAATATGTCTTCGCCAGGATTCGAGCCTAGGACCTCCAGCTTCGCATGCAGTCATTATCGATTGAACTACAAACCTCATTAATATACTGATAGGCTGTTAGGATAGGCTAGCGAGCTCCCGTCGAGGATTTCTAAGAAATGCCGATTTTAACCAATATAGGTACCTACTAAGGTGGTATAATCATCGTTAATTTCTCATTAGAATCTTATTGATTAGACTGCTCGGAAAGTGAAGGTACGAGAAATATACAGAATTTTTTTTATTCACCGTCAAATTTTAGAGGGTTAATTCTAAGGTCATATTGATGAATTTTTACTATCGCACGGACACTCGATTCGAGATAAAAATCTGATGTAGATCTGATATATTACTTCTGCTTACTAATATCTGGCCTGGCCACGACATTGGTCTAAGGCGACCGGCTTAGCGGAAAACCATACGTGCGAGAGGGAGTTACCATATCGGTATCTCGTTCCAACTTATGGATTCGCTCGCCGCTGGTCGCCTTAGACCAATGTCGTGAACGGACCTTTAAGGCGACCAGCGGCGAGCGAATGAAACAAAATCAAGACCACTAAAGAAGCATGCCACGAGAATTCGGTGTGGGCGTGGACTAATCTAGGCATGGACTAGTCCATATCACAGCTTAGACCGTTTTCGCCGCCCCGCTCGCGGCCGCGGTCGCCTTAGTTAGACCAAATGTCGTGGCCAGGCCATAGCGTTTGTATGGAACTACAGATTTTTTAACCATCATCAAACCGGATGTCAGTTCCAATAGTAAAAGTTCATCAATATGACCCCAGCATTAACCTCTTAAAGTTTAGCCGGTGAATAAAATAAAAATCACCCTGTATAGGTGTGCCTTACCGCAAAGACTCTAGTTACTGACAGATAACTATCTCGAATGAACAAATGGTGGCGTAATGTTGAATAGCTAATGTGACTCGAGAGTATAAACATGTTTTTTAATGACGCAAAATCTGAAAAACAAAGAAAAGTACGCATTATGAGTAGATTAGATAGGTCAAATGCGATGCGTCTAATCCACACATAAATTTGATTAAAAAAACAGTCAAGACCATGTCGGACCTTGCTCAGTGTAGAATTCCATGTTATTCAAAAACGGCGAATTAATTTCATTTTAAAGTAGGTATTCTTTAAGCCCATTCATGATTTTTTTCTTATTTTTTGGATCTACGGATCAAACGTTAGAGGTGGGGGGACCTTTATTTAATTCTG
This sequence comes from Thaumatotibia leucotreta, assembly GCA_025490895.1. Taxonomy (NCBI): domain Eukaryota; kingdom Metazoa; phylum Arthropoda; class Insecta; order Lepidoptera; family Tortricidae; genus Thaumatotibia; species Thaumatotibia leucotreta. The sequence goes on along the minus strand of JALPQI010003529.1, from coordinate 12,955 downwards.
GAGCAGTTATCTCTGAAAATATAGACTTTAGAAAAAAAAATACCTATTCAACGATACCGCACACTATAGTATAGGAGTTCAGCAATAAAAAAAAATAACATGGTTAATACTTATATCTATACCAAATTGCATATTGAAGAAGAGAGAGAGAGATTTGGTATAATTATATTAATCTCGTCGACAAAGCTGAATAAAAAGTGTGCCGGAAACGTAACCCTACCTACCCTGATTTTGACTTGTACTTGACCTTTTTTAGGGTTCCGTAGTTACAGAACCGTTCCGCAGCATTCTGGGAATATTTCCCGCGACAGTTAATGTGAAACGTGTTAAGGAATGAAATAAACTAAATGAAAATTATCGCTAGATAAAACATATTATATTTGATTAGCCTAAAACACAGATTGGCCGTGTGGTGGCTCCTCCTGCGGGTGTTGTAAGAGTCGACTGAGGGATTGAAATGTCACTGACCATTATTTGATAAAAGATTGATGATGGGCAACAGCGTCATCGTAGTGGACACATTACTGCGATCGCCGATCCGCTTGTCCAGCGTGGCGATTATGGACATTTACCTCCTAATGCGTCTATACTCATAGTTAATAGGAGAGGCCTACGTCCTGCGGACTATCATAGGCTGATGATGATGATGATGAAAACACACTATTAATTGATTTATTCGTTTAACAGTAGATTTAAACTGGAACGGAAACAAGAACATTCTTTTAAGTGAACGTAGTAAAGCTTAAAATTAAAGATATGCGTGTTAGTTATCGTTTTTCTCAAATTATTAAAGACTACATTTATTTGAGTTTTTGTTTCGAGTAGTTTAGGCATTACCCACGAAAGCTGAGGATGTGGGTTCAAAAACGTTGGTAAACTCGGTATTAAGCTTCTGCACCGTTATTCGAAACCTACATTAATATTTGAGAGAGGCAATCTTGTTTACTATGACGTGACGGTTGCTGATTTGACTATACTCTACTCTTTTTACCCCCTCTATCAGTTTCCCGTTTGTGCCACCAGGGTAGGGAGGGATGGCCGCTCCCTCGTCATTGGTGTCTCGTTTACCGAGACGTACGGTTCAGTCACAAATTCCTGGAATTTGTAAGTGAAATATATTTTAAAGTCTTAACGGTTTTACCGTTCGAATATAAAAATTTGTTATTAATCTTATTTTATTTTGCAGAGTTTTTGCAAAATAACGATGACGGACACATCTAGTGCATCAAGCACTAGCTCATCGTCCGATTCAAGACTATACCTACTCCGGCATGGGAGCCAAAGGCGGCGTAACGATGCCATATAGGGTTAGCGGTATCCAGATCTGTATTAGTGACATGTTGCAATCCATGAGTAATGTACCTTTCTCAAGCAAATAAGAAGATGAATTAGAGGGCAACGTGAGCAGCGAGATATATACAAGGCTGAAGAAATTTGAACCCACTGTTCTTAAAGAAAATGGTTTGACACTAAAGTTGCATTTAACGATGTTTTAGAAGAACCATCCGTTCCAAAATACTCGCCCGCTCATGTTGACCTTATAATCTCTGTTCAACATTTTGATTCCGAAAACTGGACAAGCGTCCGATATTCAGAGGTACATAAGCTTTGCTGCTCCCAACCGGCCTTTGTAGGCCTCGAGACAAATGACTAATTAAAGAATTTATGTTTTTGACGCATTAATAGCATGGTCTCGTAATGAGCTGTCTTTTCAGGCTTTAGAAAATAAAATCAGATCTTTTTATGGAGGGTAGTTTTCATAAGATCCCTAATGATGCTTTAACGACAAACTGGTCTTAAAATAGGTACGAGTGATAATCGTGAGAGTTTAAATCAATATATCTGTAATGATTGCAACTAACATGTCGTCACCGCGCTGACCTTATCCGACAAAGACGAGATTGTATCCCTCGCTGCCTAAGTGTCAAAGAGTCCATAAGAAAGATACCCCGAGCTCACATAACTTTTATTGGAAAAACACGGTGAAATTTCCTAAACTTTTTGGCCGGTCTGACCGCCAACCCAAAATAAGCCTGCTGCGCAAGCAAGTGCTAATCTATGTCGTGATGCTCAGTCATTTATGACCAGTCTAAATGCTTTATGAATATGCTTAGACCTTTCTTACAAAAATTTTGGCCGGTCTGACCGCCAACCCAAAATAAGCCTGCTGCGCAAGCAAGTGCTAATGTGTATTAATGCTCACAAAAGGGCCTATGCAGGTATTTTATGACTAGTCTAACTGCTTTATGAATACACCTAGACCTTTATTACAAATACTTTTTGGCCGGTCTGACCGCCAACCCAAAATAAGCCTGCTGCGCAAGCAAGTGCTAATCTATGTAGTACTGCTCGAAAAAGGGCCAACACAGGGTATTTATGACCAATCTGACTGCTTTATGAATATGACTAGACTCGTCTTACAAAAACTTTTGGCCGGACTCACCGCCAAACCAAAATAAGCCTGCTGCGCAAGCATGTGCTAATCTGTGTAGTTATTCCTAAAAAGGGCCCACGCAGGGCATTTATGACCAGTGTAACTGCTTCATGAATATGCCTTGACCTTTCTTACAAAAACTTTGTCGCTAGTCTGAACGCCAACCCAAAATAAGCCTGCGGCGCAAGCATGTGCTGATCTGGGTAGTAATGCTCAAATAGGGCCCACACAGGGCCCTTATGACCTTTATGACGAGTCAAGCTGCTTTATGAATATACCTCGACTTTTCTTAAAATTGCCTGCGCAAGGCAATTATAACTTTTTACCAATGGGCTGGCGCGATCCCTTTCGCCCATCCAGAAAAAATGCAAATAGCCAAGGTCAAGGAAAGCCTCGCCACCGTAGCCTGGGCCCGAGACCCCAAGGCCCCAATGCCTATAAAAACACTACCCGACTAGGTCAAAACTTCCCACGCAGGGACTTTAATCAAAAGAGGAAATTCTGACTGCAACAGTTTTCGAGCGGGTCAGTTTTTATTTTTTTTTTGGAAAGATGAGAATCATTAAATATTCCACGCTCACTATTAAAATTGATTAAATCGTTTCGAAATTCGTTTTACCTAAGGCCCCCGTTAGCATTGCCAAATGCAGGAAACAATTCAAAGAATTATTGAGACGGGCGTGCTATATATTACACTCCTAGTTTTTGTCACGCCGATGTTCCTAATCCCAAAAAGCGACTGATCTTAACGTCCAATATTCAAATCTTAATTCTATACTTACCGATCGTAAAGTTGGTGAAAATTTCACCGAATTTCAGGGTTCATTCAGCCCTCAGATTTGCTAGTAAAAATAGATCTGTCAGACGCCTATTTCCATCTGCCTGTCGCAGCCAGCGAGTCTGAATTTGTTTCAAAGTCTGATTTTCAACAGCTGCAGAGGACCTGCTTGCCTTAAGGTCATTTCTGACCAATTGGGTTGCCCAGACCTTTCGAGTTTTAGTTAATTTAGACTTTTTTCTCCTAGCAAATCAGAACCTCGGTCTTTATCACGAAAAGCCTTAAAAACGGTGCAAATTCTAGAACATTTGGGCTGGCAGGTCAATCATGTTAAGTCTATCCTTACCCCTCGGAGGGCCATAGAATACCTGGAAAATTGTTGGTATCCTCATGCCAACAAAAAGTACTTCCCTTTAAAGAAATGCTTGGCCCTGAAAATAAATGCCGTTTTTGAAGCAAAAAAAAAAAAAAAAAAAACCGGTTGTACAAACGAAAGTCAAAGCATTGTGGGCTCCCTAAACTTTGTTCGCTTTCCAGTACTCCGTGGACGTTTCAATCACAGAGCCCTGTTAGCATTTGGTGCGAGTCCCCTTCACCAGTCCATATATTGTCGGTTCCCTATATATACTAATGGAAGCGCTGCTCGAACTATCATTGTGGATAAACAATGAAAATATAAAATGATGGGGGCAATAAGAAGATAGGACAAGAAGAGTCAAGTCTCCATTCAAATCAAAGAGAAATGCTCGCGATCCTTAATGCCCTAAAATGTTGTTGCCATTACCTAACAAACTCTTCCATGATAATACAAAGCGACGACAAGTCTGTAGTTGCCTTCCTGAGGAACGAAGGGGGAACTCTGTCATCCTCCCTAATGAATCTATGTTACAAGGTGTTTCATCTAGTAGACCAGTACAACATTAATTTACTAATTCACTATCTCCCCGGTAAGTTCGATTGCGAAGCAGACCGCCGGTCTCGCCTGCCTGTCGCTTCAGAGTGAAATCTCCTTCTCCTACCCATAATAACAGTGAAAATATTCTCGAAATGGGACACGCCGGAAGTACACCTCGTGTCGGCAAAGGCGTATGAAGTGCCTAATTATGTATCACTGAACGCGGCAGATCGTCAAGCCCAATTTCACAATGCATTCAGTCGAACGTGGCGTTACCAGCTAGCCTGGATATTCCCACCACCATTCTTAATACCTCAAGTATTAGCACACGCAATGAATACAGCTCTAGGAATTTACCTGATCGTAGCCCCCCTGTGGCCGATAGTTTTTTGGAGAGCTGATCTCAAAAATCGAGCCCTTGCCCCACCATTCACAATACTTAGTCTAGATCAGGCCCTGATAGACACAGCCTCAGGTCATCCGCCGTCCCAGGCTTAGGAGTTGATGCTAGAAGCAGGAAAATGTGGGGATGGACAGAGAGCATAGAAAATTGGTCCCAACTACAAAAGAATTTATTACATCTAGCTGGCGAAAATCATCGTTAAAAACTTATAAACACCCTTAGTATAAGTGGTGCTTATGGTCGTGTGGTCGCTCGTGGTCGTTAATGTGAATACACCCTCAGCAGCCGATTTTGCTAGATAAATAATTGACCTGCATCAAAAAGTAAGCTTGTCCTATTCGACCATATAAGTATACAAATCTGCGATTGCTACCTTAACAGACCCTAATTTGCAGGTCAACCTAGCGCCACATACGCTTGTAAAATATTTATGAAAGGCTATTTCCAATGAAACTTCAAAAGTAAACAACGTAAAGACGTACCTATACGGGATACCGGTACCTTAGTAGAATTGCTTAAAAAAGCTGGTACTCATCAATGAAAATAGCTTTTAGGAATGTTCAAAACCTGCCTCTATCTTATTGTTGTTTGTTCAAGACATAGGGTATATAACCTTAATTTACTATCTGTTAATAAAAACGATTGTATTGTATCTTATACATCAATAATATTTTGGCCAATTTCTGGGTCGAAAACTGATTGTGCCTCTTAAATTATTAACGTTATTGTAAATGTTAATACCTAATTTACTACGTTCTGTTAAGTACATTAAAAGAGCACGTTGCAATAATCTAATTTTAGTTATGTATAGTTTTAGTTAAATGTGTAAAATTACCAATACCCAAACGTCCCAAACAGGGTTGATGTGAACTATTATTATACAATAAGACCTTGTGTAACACATGATTATATACAATAAATGAATTATGAATTAAATACAGTCAGGCTAGAATTTAACTCAAAATCAGGAAACCCTATTAATTTATTGAATTAAAAACGGTTATTTGTTTGCATTTAACTCAAAACTTAAAATATATGGACTTGGACCCTATATTATTTGGTATCTAAGCTACTCCGGGTAGCTAGTGCATCCTGCAGTAGCTTCCAAAAATTTGGTACAAATCCTTCCGTTGGATGAAATCTTAGCTCGCGATAACTGACGCTCACAAAACACTTTTTCTAACGTATGCTGTAGAGAAATTCGACAATCAGCACCCGTCTTAGCTGTAACTGAATGTTTTACTCCCGTTGATTATTCAATTTGAAAAATAATTGTAAGAAGATCTTATAGATTAGGAGCAAAGGGTACCTAATCAATAAAAATAGGTACATTTTTAATTGATTTATTTATAATAAATTACAATACAACATAATTGAAAAATCCAATGTTACATTTGACTTACCACCAGTTAATTATTACAATTGAGTTTGGTCTGTTGTAGATACATAATTACACATGTAACAATGTATTCAGGTTTAATACAAGCCTAGATTAAGTTGAAATAAACTTGTTTTTCAGTATTATTGTATGCTAAAGTTGTTTTTCAATAAACAGTATTATTGTATATTATGTGTTTTAATCCATATATCATAATATAAAAGAACATTTTTATTCTTATCACACACGAATGTGACTGTAACTTTACCAGTTACCTAATTGTTTTCACATGATTCACATTGGTGTCTTGCCACCAGGCGATAACAGACAGGTCTCAAATATTAATGTAGGTTTCGAATAACGGTGCAGAAGCTTAATAGCAGTGTTTTACCCTACAATAAAACACATATTAAGCGAAACACCTTATTCGAAACCTACACTTTATAATCCTGCCTGGCGGTTAAAATGCAATGTTCCACTCTCACAGTTACTTTTCACTAACTCACTACAAATCTTAGCACTTTCACTTCACTTCACCTTTATGTAAGTTTTGGTGACGGTCACCACCGTCACTATCGTATCTATCTATCTATTATATCACTGTTTTGGTGGAACATTGCAAAACGTGTAAATAAAACGTTAAATTTGAGAACCAATGACGAGGGAGCGGCCATCCCTCCCTACCCTGGTGGCACAAACGGGAAACTGATAGAGGGGGTAAAAAGAGTAGAGTATAGTCAAATCAGCAACCGTCACGTCATAGTAAACAAGATTGCCTCTCTCAAATATTAATGTAGGTTTCGAATAAGGTGTTTCGCTTAATATGTGTTTTATTGTAGGGTAAAACACTGCTATTCTTTCTTTCATTTATAATTATGACATCTTATAATTTCAATTTCTTAAACACGAATTAATATGTATATAGTAGGTACAAATATCAACTTACATAAGAAAAATCCCAGTGGGACCTTGGTGGCTAACTCCCTTATTCATAATCATAAACGGTTCTTAACTTAACAAGCCTATAAATATTATTCGTCCCTTTCGAACTTATCAATATGTCTATAAGACCCAGGTGCGAATCCATGACTTCGTTGAGGGGGGGCATTTCCCTATGATATTATAGTGTTTTATACTTAAAACAGCACCTATGTATACCTAAGTCCATTGTCAAGGGGGGGGGCAAGTGCTCCCATTGCCCCTCCCCTGGATCCGCGCCTGATAAGACCCAAAATAGGTACTTATCGGCTTACAGGTGCATTTAGACCAACCGAGCATTCACTCATTCTATCCTCGACTCTACGTATGTTTGCACTTGACTGTACGATGAAAATGTCCATATGCGGTCCATATACGTAAGTAGTTTTTGCTACGAAGGAGGTGACCGCGCCGTTCAGGTGGCTTATAATAGTCCCATTTTATCCATTTATCGTCGCGTCACTTTCACACTTGCACACTTGTTAGAACGTAACGGCAACGACGACGAACTATTAAAGACCATCACAAGCCTACAGATTCTACAGTATTATACAAAGGTAGTCTACAGGGTTACTTCTCGGACAAGGCCTTCAATTTCGCAAGATAGCTCCTTACTGCCCTCTGGTCTGGCCGCGTATCCAATGCTATTCTTCGTGGCTCATTATAAAAACTACGACACCATTTCATCGCATGTTCGAGAAAAAAAATCTGATTGACTTAACCTTTTACCCAGATACATTTTTACATTAGTTCTAATGTTCTTTTGATGGTTGTATGACAACACGATGTGTCACTATTTATCAGGTATACCATTTAAAAACAAAGGAAGGTTGTATTACTGGTCTAGGCATGTAAGACAGTATTTTATAAAAAATATTTCACGTAAATTTCACTTCCATTCATTTCTGGAGGAAATGTTATAAATACATAAGTCTTAACAACATACAATTACATGCAATTGCAAGTAAGTTAGAATAAACATCATTTCTTTCTTTTCACAATTAGGCTTCATGGGCTAAGAAGCAATATGATAGTATATATTATATGATTTGTATGAACTGCTACAAAATTATGATCATCGTCATCATCATCATATCAGCCGAAAGACATCCTGCTGCGGCCACCCGCATCCAGTGGACTCCTGTGACCTTCACCAGGTCATCAGTCCACCTTGTGGCTTACCAATGCTGCCATGGCCGCCACTCGAGAATCTTTCTGACCCAACGGCCATCGGCTCAACGTGCAATGTGCCCCGCCCATCGCCACAAAATTATGATATTAAATAGTAAAAAAATATTAATCTGAAGTAGAAAAACTTGAAACTTGCAATGTACAAGTTGTAGATCATTCTCAAACTTGCGGGAATATAATCGGATATTTCCAAGAATTTTTATGAGAATTTAAGAGTAAGTTCTCATTGAGAATGTTTCATTGAGGATTTATAAAAAAAGCGTTATGAAGAATATTACATTTCACAAAAGTAAACAAAGCATAAAGTATACCTTAAAAGGCAACGGCATATACAACGGCTTTGGCATGATTAGATAGCTTGTAAAATTTAAATTGCCGAGAACATTATCTTTAGAAGTTTCGCAATTAAGAAACTTCTCCTCGGTACATCGCTACAAAATGGTAGTGCCTTTGAACCAAAGTTATGCTTGATTTGATATCCACCAATCACGGTGACGCAGCGTAGCGCATGCTACAGAGATGTGCTACGCTACGATCCAAGGATATAATTATATCTTCGGGAATAGTGCAATACCGCGTAACTAACAAATTCAATAGGATTAATTTGAGTGTCAATTGTTTGATATTTGATCTTTATCTGTTTTGGTAGTTACGCGGTATTGCACTATCACCGATGATATCACGATCTACTAATGCGATTCAGTTTAAGACCATCTGAATCGTAATGTATCAGTTCCATAGAATAACTTGCAAAAATTGACAGGATTGAATGGTATTAAGAGGTCATGATTACCAGTGATCGGTTTTTTGGATTCACCCTCGCGGGATTTCGCGTATAAAAAATGACGGGTGTAACTATAAAAAAATACTATAATATTACATTATGAACAGTAACATGGCAAATTGCATGGAAATACGTATAAATAATCAAAGTTTATTTTTCAAGTTATTATAGGAGACCCGCCGGGGGATTCCAAAAAACCGATCACTGATGATTACAGAGGATCAAATAGATTAAAATAAATGGTACCTAATTAGGTATCTAACTTTGTCTTACAGTTGCATTTGCTCCACGTGACCTTAGCACACAACATGTTATTTGTTATCTCCACTAGGGTTGTCAGGGTGCGAGGGTGCGCGGCATGGCCGTTTAAAATAGTCGCGGCGGCGGCGACCGGGCAGTGCTCGGCTGATAGCGCGCGCGGCAACGTCTAGTGTGTTTACGTGAACGTGAAGTGTGCTTGTTTGGATTTGCCTTGCCGGGGTAAGTTGAGGAGAAAAGTTTTTTATTTGCTTTTTTTTTAGCGTGCTGGTAGGCTTTTAAATTTGATTTTTATTTAATTGTGTAGTTTTTTAGCAAGTATTAGAAAGAACGTGAATTGTGCTTGTTTGGATTTGTCTTGCCGGGGTAAGTTGAGGAGAAAAGTTTTTTTTTGTTTTTTTTTTATTTTAGCGTGCTGGTAGGCTTTTAAATTTGATTTTTAGTTAGATATTGTGTAGTTTTTTAGCAAGTATTAGAAAGAACGTGAATTGTGCTTGTTTGGATTTGTCTTGCCGGGGTAAGTTGACGAGAAAACTTTTTTATTTCTTTTTTTTTTAGATTTTGGCATGCTGGCAGGCTTTTAAATTTGAAAGGTATAAGATTTTCTTTAGGTATTGTGTAGTTTTTTTAGCAAGTATTAGAAAGAAGGTAAGCTATGTTGACATGTAAAAAAACACCGTTGCAAAATTATATTATACTTACGGACATTTTTATTAGTTTTCTTTCGTTTTTATTATTTATCAGCGCGATTTGATTTTTAGAAAGCTTTTTCAATGGTTTTTATAATAAAGACACGATAATATTGTTTACAGTTTTTGCTATAGTTGTAATAAAAGAAGAATAGGTTAAGTAAATCCAGAAATGTTTTCGTGAGCGTTAGAAAAAAAAAATTTGGTTCATTTTGATGGAAATACAGAATATCATTATGCGACTATTTTTGTTTATTTTGTGTTTGTTAATGAGCGAAGATTGTATTTTATGTCATGTAGTTCGTAAGTTCAAGCGAATATTTTTGCGAAGTTGTATCGAAATTTTGAGCTTTTTTAGACGCTTTCCTATTTTGGTGGAAAGAACACAACTTTTCATAAAATATTTAAAAAATCAGAGTTTAGTTAAAATAAATTTTAAAGATATTTGCTAGAAGCATTTAAAATTAATAAGTACATTGATTAATCCTAAAAAAAACAGTAAATTAATCTTATTAAAATATTAATCAATAATGAGATTTACGTAACCTTTAGATAATCAACAGCAAGCAATTTTAATTATAATGTGGGTAGCACACAAATCTTCGTCCAAGTGATGAAACCACATTCCTATAAACTTTTTTAATTTCCTAGTTGCTTATTAGTAGGTATAGTTTAAAGTCATGCTTATTATAAATATTAGATGTCATATACATATATACCAAAGAAAAACGACCAAGATCACAAATAAAAAGTACAAATCAAAATATTTAGTTAATAAATAATTTGATTTGCGTTTTCGCAATACGGTCATGTTTATTCTTTAGAACATACAGTGCAAAGAAACTTTTCATTATTTTATAAATAATACATTTTAGTACTAGAGTTGACAGTAGTTAACAATGAAAAAGTATGTATGTATGTATGTAAAATCTTTATTGTACACAGATAAAACAGGTAAAAAAGAAAAAAATATACTCAACAATCCAAAAAGGTACAAAGACGAACTTATCCCTGTAAGGGATCTCTTTCAGTTAACCTTTGAGCAAAAGAGTGATCTATATGAAACAGGAGATAGACAAACAAACGTGTACAGTGCGTGATTTGAATGATACTAATATAATCATAGTATATTACCTACTATGCTTAATTAGTACAAAACAAATAAAAAAGTAAAAGTATTAAACAAATAGGGGCACATTAGTAATTATCAGTATTTTTTTTTCTAAACAAATTAAGCATCAATTTTTTCAATGACTTTAAACATTGACGGTTAATTATGGAACTACAACAAATATTCTGTTCAATCATATGTTATCTATCTCTAAAACGTTGAACCAACTATTATTATGTCTAGGTTTTATAGTCAGGAAAATTAGCAAAAAAGGCGGATAAATTGCAAAAAAAATAGATAAGTCATACAACCGCCACAGAACACACGAATTTCCCGTTATTTTTTTCTAAAATCCATTACAGGTTTTATAGCCCGGGAAATAAGTTTATCTTAATGAAAGTTGGTACTGATTTATTTTTGTAAGTTAATAATATTTCATTGAATAAGATCTACACTATTTTAAAACCTCATTATTTGTTTATGTAGTAAAACATATTTATATTTTTTATTGTAACTTGTGGAAAATTGAGATAACGGAGTGATTACTATGGACGATTCATTGCAAAAAATTTAGAATGACCTTTTGTTCCCAAAATGGTAAGCCAGACTATATTTTATGTATTGTAGTAATTTATGATAATATGTAAGTGAATTATTTAGTTTTTCTGTATTAAATTATTGTGTTTGACGATATATTTGTAAGAATTTCATATATTTTATCAATAACAAATTGACCGTGGACCTCGCATTTTAGGAATTTGTCCATATATTACACATCGAGGACATTTTTCACATTACTCTTGCGTAATATAGTTTTATTAATTGGTTATTTGATTGTTAAGGTCGTTTCCGCTTTGTCTAGCAAAACATAGAAATAAATATTTACCTACTAAGTATATTATTACAACATTGATATCCAACTTGTGATAAAATAGATAAAGCATATTTTTAATTAAAGACAAGGTACATATCACAAATCAACACTTAATTCGACAACGTAGCTGGAGGTTCCGGGTTTGAATCCCGGCGAGGGCATTCTTTGTGTATTTATTTATCACAAATGTTTGTTCCTTGGTCAATGGCTGTCTATGTATTTAAGTATCTATATGTATCTATCTATTATATATATCGCCGCCTGGTACCCATATCACAAGCCTTAATTGAGCTTACCGTGGGACTAGGTCGATTTGTGTAAGATGTCCCAAGATATTTATATTTTATTTATATTTACGTCCAAAATACTGGACATGGTCTTTGACCCACTATTTTTTTCGAACCCTTATGATTTATCAATAAGACTATTGAGTGCCACTAGTGAGGAGGCTTGAACGAACGACCATCCCCTGTTTCTGCCGAATTAAGGGTTATGTTAATTATTTTAATTTAACATAATTAGTAAATCTGCCGTGCTAACTAAAAAGGACGCATCTCCCATAGAACTAATAAGAGATGCGTCTTTTTTATTTAGCACGGCAGAAATGCGCTAATTGAATTTAGGCTCTCCGAAACATGTCACGCGAAGTGACTTAATATACGTGAGTTTAACCGTTTAATTATGCTTATAGTAAATGCGCTCTTTACGAACAGATCATATTTATTATCATTACACTGGGCTATGTAATTATATAATATTGATTTGAAACTAATGTTCGGATTTTTTTCTGTTAAACTTTAAAACAAAAAATCATTTTTTTTTGTTTTTCCGTATAATATTTTATAATAAATGTGTATCCTTCATTTATATTATTTCCTTTGTTATTAAATAAATATCTTCGTTAACTCGATGCAATAAGGTTTAAAATTAGTCGATTTAAAGAAATGCATTCTAAATAAAAATAAAATTCTGGAGTTAAAGTGCCGTTGCTTAATATTTCCAAAAAACAATGACTTATGAATAAAAAGGTGAAGGCGAGGGGCTCTTAAAATGTTAAACGGACAAATGTCAAATTACATTTTTAAACATGATTAACACATACGGGTTTTTGACCAAATCGACATAATGATATTACCTATATAGTATACGTTTTTAGAAATTCATAAAATTTCGAGTACGGAC